>CM034048.1:10949627-11008683 GCA_019804595.1 Bruguiera parviflora | reverse complement strand
AAAAAAAAAAAAACAAAGAAAGAAAGCATTCAAAGAAATTCAGATGAATAATAAAGAAACCGAAAGAAAATTATCCTTCTTGATTACAAGAAACTGAGCTGACCTCCATTATTGTGCTTCTGTAGCCGCTTGTTTTACAAGAATGGAGTCGCTTTGATTAGAGAGAGAAGCAGAGGGAGGGAGGGAGGGGCATTCATGGAAGGGAAAGAGACCTCAGAACTAACAGAATGCGAATTAAAAGAATGCGAGTGCCACGGATGCGCGTTCTTTTTACTATAATGCCCCTAGCTTTCCCATTTATTTACTCCCTTTTGTTGCCACGGCTGTATTTTTTAACTTTACCCGGTTGGCGCTTAGATGTTTTTTTTTTAACTTTTGACTCTTTCTTTTACCTATTTTCTTAATGAGCCAAAATTTTTTTAAATAATTTATATTTTTATATTATATATATATATATATATAATTTGTAAAATAATAAAAATTACTGAATATATTAATCTAATCGTTTGAATTAACGGAATAAAATAAATGTTTTTTAATTTTTAGTATTATTTAATATTTTAAAAAAAATAAACTTAATTTATGATTGAGTTACTTATTTTTTAGTTTAATTGTTCGGTGTGGTTTAATTTCTAAAATTATGCAAGATAGTATTTGTTGAGAGTTGAGACCGAGAAAGAGTTTTTGTCTTCTTTATAGTTAAATATTTTATAGGTTAAAAAATGATTTTATTTTATTTTTAACTAGGGTTTAATACTAATCACGCTCTACAATCCACACCGGACGTTGTCCCTCGGAATCCAAATTCGGAAATAATAAGTAAAATAATAATAATAATAATAAATAAATAAATAAGTGGTGCAGCCAAAGAACAAAGTCTCTGTATATTCTTTTCTTGGTACAAAGACAGCATCACAACGAAGACTTCGGAATGCTGAACAGGATCTTTGTTGGACTTGTCTATCTCTTTATTTTGTTTTGTTGTGATACGTTCGACTAATTATAAAAATTGATCTCTTGATTTTCCTGCAACTCATTTTTTGTTTGCTTTTGTTAGCACCGAAAGCCCACCCAAATGGGCCTAATTTCATATAATGTTCTTATATTTTCTCATAGCAGTTTGTTTAAAAATTTGGTTTCGGCGGTGGAATTCCTTTTTGAGGTCAAATGTTTGACTGCTCAAGGACAACACTTCTTGTTTTTGTACCATGGCAGTGGTGACATTTTGACCACTGACTTGGATTTTAGCCTATGTTTTCCAATGCTAATGAGGATTTCTTGTCTACGTAACTGAGGAGTGTCGTTTGTTTTTTTTTTTTCCTTCTTTCCGAGGTCATACAGATAGATCCAATCATTATGCGGTGAGTTAATGATAAATCTTCCAATCATTGCTCTCAAATAAAAGTATATTATCAACTGGACAAAAGTTAATTAGCGACTATAAATAATGTTTTCTTATTGATAAAAACAAAATTGACTTCAGTATAATGATATTTAATTTATCAAAAAAAAATAATATTAAATATAAATCTTTTTATAATTGATTGATTATTGTTAGATTATTAGACAATTTAAATATATATATATTTTTCATTTTCTTACTTTTTTGGGGAGCAAAGTATTATGACATTGGAAGAATCTCCCATCACAAGTTTTTTTATTTTTTTGTTTTTTTTTTCCTCTTCCTTGGTCTTCTACCTTTTGGAATGTTTCTTCTCCTCTTCCTCTTATTCTTCTTCTTTTCATTTCTTTATTTTCCCCAAAATTACAATTCCAAAGATTAAGATCATTGCCCTCAAATGAAAGTATACTATCAATTGGACAAAAGTTAATTAGCGACTATAGACAAGGTGTCCTCATTGATAAAATGGCATTGATCATCATCGGGTTTGCAATTTACGCCTCACCGATACATTTTAAAAAGGTCGAAGGATTAGATGGACAATAATAAAGTTTCACGAATCGATTAGGAAAAGAAGGTGAAAAATTGGAAAATGGTGGGAGGCTGACGGAAAAAGCTGCGCTGCTGTGGCAATGGACTTGTTTCAAAAACCTGTTCCAAAAAAAACCCACTAATGGAAAAAGCAATCTTCTTCTTCATCGATTGGTTTTCGCTGTTTAGTAGATGAACCCATATATATATATATTTGCCGAAAATTTATTAAAAGTAAATATGTCAATAAAAAAAAAGTAAATAAAAATCCGTTTAATCATATATTTTGTACCTAATTAGGCATCGAACTCCATGATTCTAAAAACCTCACTTTTATAAATGAAAAAAAAAAGAAAGAAAGAAGCATAAGCATATGGTCCAATCCAAACTTCCAACTCGGTAAGAGTTACTCATCAAAGCTAAATGCAAGCTCAATTAATGGAACTCTTTCATAAAAAAAATACCATTTACTTAACAACATTTATTTATTGGGGTACATGTAGGCACTAAAAGACTTGTAACTTTCGAAGGAGATGCGATTGGTCCTTGTGTCTCTTGCGTCCCTCTGTAAATATTGACAACTAGGTCTTCCCTTTGTAAAATTCAATCACCCATGAAGTATACGCACGGCACACAAGCTTAATAGCTGCAAAACCAGCCCCTTTGGCCAAATTTTCCAGCTCCTTTTCCGTCCTTTCTTTTCCTTCATTTGCTATGAACATTCCTAGGTCGGAGTTGAGGACGTTCTTGGACACAAGGTTGGTGTCTGGAAATTCTGAAACTACCGATTCAACTGCTATTACCCTTCCAAATTCCGGCAAGGCATCATAACAATTCTTCAATATCTTCAAGCATCGGTCGTCATCCCAATCATGAAGCACCGACTAAAGAAGTTTTGTACAAGTATCTCTCAATTAATAAGGCTTTTCTTTCTAGTTATAATATAATTGTAAAACTAACATATACGTCCAAAAAAAAAAACAAAAAACACTAAAATTAGGAGACACAATCGTGAAAGTAAATTATGCTTTTGACCCAATACTGAAGAAAAACTTAATTAATGAGACTGTACTAACCTTCATAAAAATAACTTCTCCTTTTGGAACGCTGTGCAACATATCTCCGTCAACGTGCACAACGCCTAAGAAAGGAAAGAGGGTGCAAGAAAAAAGATTGAAAGTGAACAATTGAAAAGAAACCGTTTAGGTGGAAATTAACCGATAAAAATTCGAAATTTTTGTGACAGATTCAAACGCTTAAGTTAATATATACCTGAATAAGGTGGGGCTTGTTTGATCACATGAGGCAAATCGTAGTTGATCCCCTTTATTTGCGGGAATACTGATACAATTAGTCCAAGATTTGCACCAATTCCGCCACCCACATCCACCAGCTCCTTTATGTCCTCGAAGCCCTTGTACGTTTGAAGAACTTTTCTCATGATCATCATGGTATTACTGCGCATGGCTTGATTGAACATATTGTTGAATTCATCGTCTTCAAGCTCGAATATCGGCTTCCCATGTGCCCTGTAGACTGCATTACCTCCCTCCAATATGGCATCTTTTAGATGGTACCTATTCGCCAAAGAGTTTGTCCCCATAATGTTACCATGCTTCGAGTAAGTACATACGTGCATTTAATTACAAGCGAAGCTCCTCGGAACAAGGAGCTTCTGTGCAAACAGATCTCATTGTCGAGCTCTAGCCTTTGTTTTGGTCAACTCTATCTATCGTATCGGACTTGTATCTTTCTTTCAGCTTATATTTTCTGAACAAAATTGATCTGATTTATCCAATAAAAAAAAAAGGGAACTCTTCGGGATTTGAATTGAGAAAAATAAACAGAGCCATAATTTGGTGGGGTAAAAAGAACGCAACTTACCAAGTATCCAAAGCATATTTGCTACTACTCGCCATCAAGAATGGGCCCAGAGATACTCCATCTTCGTCCTTAGTAAAGTACTTGCAAACGGGAGCCAGACCGTACAACCTTTGTCGTTGTCCATCTTTGCCGGTGACAAGAGTACATGTAAGGATAGAATAACTAGCCAGGAGGCGTAGCATCCGGTCAATGACGAACGGGGCATGTGGGTTCTTAGCGGCAAGGTGAGAAGCAATCTCAGAAGAAGTGAGCTGGGCATCTTTGCCAGCTTTTGCAATGATCTCCAGAAGATTAAGCTCAATCGCGGCTCTCAGAACCATAGGAAGGGCTGTAGCAGAGCTCAATTGCATGGCAAATAAGCAATCCCGATCCTCTTCGTTGTCTGACGATGGTTTCACTTGTTCATGAAGAGATGAACTCATTTTTTTATTGGCTCCTGTGTATGTGTTTGGAAACTAGTTGATTTATGCACCGGAAGGCTAATCAAGTGAGAGCAATGGAAGGGATGCTTGCCAACATATCTAAATTACAAACATGTCTTTCATTTCGTCTGGAATGAACCAGATCCCAATTTATGCTCTTTGGTCATAAAATAAAATAAAATAAAATCTCCTTTGTTTTCAAAAAACTAAGTTTTTTTTTTTGAAAATTGGGCCCCTATGGATGTGAGGCCTCTTGACTTTTCTCAGCCTACCCCTGGCGCCGACGACTGCATAAAATCAGGCTTTTGCTGCTGTTCACTATTATAATATGATATTTAATAAATAAAGTCCCTCCCCACGTTTTTTTTTTTTTTAACTCATCAAAAAAAAAACGCCTTAATAATATTAATTATCATTCATGTAAATTTAGGTTAAATTTACCGTTGATATCTTAGTTCAAATATTTTCACATAATAATAATAATAATCACCCAATAACGATGACTTTAAAAAGATTTTTCTTCACTTAATTATTGTGTATCATATTTGAAATTTATATATGTGTTCACTATAAATTTTTCTAATTTCATTAAAATTAGGGATTGCTTCGGGTGAACGCTGTTGTTTTTTCTACTATTTTCATTTTTCATGTGGCAATCGGGTGACAGTATAGTCCACAAAGGCATGCCCTCCTCTGGTCCGATCAAATCGGTCTACAGCCGCCTGCCGTTCAGTTCAAACACTATAGTCCACAAAGCTTTACGTCCATTTGTCAAAGTGAGCAGTTTATAACATGTGTTCACCAACACTCGACATCGGACACCTGCTCCAGGTCTCTTTCAAACTACGAATTCGGGGAAGCTTCGGCATTTTCTGCCAGGTAACTGGAAAATCATAGTGGCACAAGGCAACATGATTCAACATTTCGATTTGAATTATGATTTAACGTGTGTGACTTGCAATTCAATTATGTTTATATAGCCGAGCATCTAGTAGACTGCGAGTGGTCAAACTCTCGCTTAAAATATGAAAAGTACATTGAAAAAATCGAATTGAGACTAATAAACTAATCGTGGCCGGTTCTGGAAATTTTCTTCACAAAATAATTAATGGCCAACTTCAACATTTTTCTTAACTGGGATCTTCAAACTTTAGAAAAATTTTCTCTCCCAGAGTTATAAAATGACCCTTTGAGAATTCGTCAATGGCTCTCCAATCTTGACATTGTGTTTTTTTTTTTTCTTCTTGTTTTTGTATGAATTCATTAACGTCTCCAGCCCGGAGGGAGGGGCGTTTACCCCCAAAACTTATCTGGAAGTTTTTAAAAAAGATTGTTTTGTGACGTGAGATCACAAATGTAACTTTATTATTATACTAAAACTCATTATCTAATTAAACAAAATAATGATAACATCGCGGGGTTAAATTGAAGATGTTTTTTGATAAAAGTAAATGATTTTTTTTATGACTACTAATGAGTTATATTTCAATATTATTAAAGAGTTAAAATATTTTTAAATTTTAGAGTCTTAAAAGAAGCCGAATTGATTTTTTTTTATTTTTTTTAATTTTCGCGATTAAACAAAGTGATTGTGCATCGGGAATGTCAAATAATCACCCCTTCAAAACTTACATTGTTGCAGCCATTTGATCGTTACCAGTTAAGACAAATTACAGAATAATCAACTCCAAGCAACCACACGAACAATTCCTAACAAAAAAAAAAAAAAAAAGGAACAAAAGATAATGCAGTGCCATGGCTCCAAAGTGACCTCATTCCAATTCCAAGATGTTTGCTCTTTTTTCATGTGTGTTCCTTGATGCAATTACTTTAACAATCTTGTAAAAACCTCTTTTGCCTTTTTAGCTACCAACCGTGTAGTCTTGTGATAGAGTTGTTAGCTCTTAGTAAACAATTAGAATTCAAATCCTAATACTGACCAACAGGTAAAAAAAAAAAAAAAAGTCTGCTATTTGAAGTAGTCTACACCAAGGGGCTGGCTACATACTTCAAACCTTGTCAAATTTTTGCTATGTTTACATTTTTCAAGATGGGAGTGGAGCACAATTTGATTTATTTTTTATTGTTGGGTTGCAATTTTAATAGGTGGGCTATATGCTGCTTCTGTGTCTGTTTCTCCCCTCTCAGTTCTATTTGCTTCTTGTGTGTGTGTGTGTGTGTGTGTGTGTTGGAAGAACAAGGTTTTATCCAAGAATTTTCTATGAAAAATGCATTACGAAATTTCTTTGGCCTAAAACACTCGATTAAATTTACTAGGTTTGTTTTTGACTTGTCATATAATTCAACAGTTGTTTTCAGACTAACATTAACTAGCTAGTAGCTGCAACCATTTATTGAATCATATATATATATATTTATTTATTTTCTTATGTTATCAAAAGCGTGGTCTAGTGATCATGTTTTAATCCTGAGAATAAGTCCCTGGTACTGATGAAGATAAAAATTAGACAGAAAAATATCATGACTCCAATTATAATTCTAGCTTTAATCCAGAATACAACCAAACTGACTTGCAGACACATAAAATTCCAAAGCAGAAACGAAGACTCAGACTTCTAACTTCCAAACAGAAACCAGTTATTCTGGCAACCTCACCAAGCGTGGGCCAATATAGAGAGCCAAGTAAACCAAGAAACCATGGCCACTGAAGTCGCCTACTGCAATCTTCACCCCCGGAAAAACCCGATAAATGGCCTCTTTTGAGCAGCCGGTGGTACAAGAGCAGCCCACGGTGCGGGAGCAGCCCATGGTGCGGGAGCAGCCCGTGGTACAAGAGCAGCCCTTGGTGCGGGAGCAGCCCCTGGTACAAGAGCAGCCCTTGGTGCGAGAGTAGCCCGTGGTGCAAGAAAATCCGGGAGGTGGCTAGGCCAAGGTGCTGGGCTTGGAGCGAGCCATTGAGGCTGAACATTTATGACAAGCTTTTGGCCACCCTGACAGTGCTCCCCGACCCCAGAAATGTACCATTTCCTTCCTGGGGTAGCCAGAACAATTGTGTCATGTCCGCTCGTCCAGGCATACTTCAACGGTGGTTTCATGCAATTTTGGAAGACACTTCCATCCACTTGGAACACATTGTGAGCACCAGGAGGATACCTGAAGACTGCAAAATTTTCATTTCAATAGTCAATTAATCAAGCTTAACTAATTATGCTAATTGAGCAAGAATAAATCGAAACTCAAGTGGGAAATTTGGAATGAATTTACCGAGTCTGTCCCCGGCGCGAAACGTCTTGCCCTTTGCCCAAGCTTGGTAATCAACCCCTACGGTCCAACCTTGATCATCCCCAACTACGTAATCGACTGCCTGAACTGTCATTGGAACAATTGCGGCAAAGAGCAGAAAGACCACGGATAATGCACCTTGAGAAGCCATTAGCTAGCTCGTTGATCCTCGGATACCTAAGAGAACACCTGCAGCTGCAGCTAGCTAATTGTATTCAGATTGTTGATGTCTATACAACGATAGCTTCGAGGCCTATTCAATGGCGTCTTTTGCATGGCAGGTCGCGTCACTTTGTGAATTCAACTCCCACGGACGGCATTGCAGCCTGCTAATCGGCCTGCATTACACGTCTTTCGAGGAACGGAAATAACAAAGTTATGGAGATTATTACCAGAAGCCCTAACGCTTGAACCTTCGTCATCTACTGAGATAACTTAAATTCAGCTTTTCTTTATTAGATTGCACACTTTGACGTGGAAGACGCGGACCTTTGTTGTTAAGAGTATTGACTCAAAACGGACCAAAATTGTTCCGAGTGCCCATTGGAGTTGCATGACGACGATGAGTGCTGCTGCTTAAATTGCACTTAGTAATTAATCACTTAAATTTTATTTTAATATTTTTTAAAATTTTTAATTTAAAAATATAAATAATAATAATAATAATTATATAATTAATAGTTCGATAAATTTTTAAATAAAGAAAAAGAAAATCATAATTAATGGATGTGCCAACAAATATTATTAAATAAATAACTTTGTGCCCAAACATGTTCATCAGCCCCTTAATAACGCAGCATTAAACTTCTCGATATCGTTCAATCAACTTCTCTAGCCCGCGAGCACTCCTAATATGGTATTTTTTATTTATCATTAAGAGATCTTTTTTCTTTCAAAGAGAGTGCAGTCACCGTGAGCCTATTTCTTTAGTCTGCTAAACATATTTCTACACGTGAAGCTTTTATTTTGACTCGATCGATTTGAAACAAAGAATTAAATTATATGTGAAATGCGAAAAAAAAATTCAAATCTTAAATGGCATCGTCAAATTTTATATTAGGTGAGAATTGAATTATACATAATATTTCTTAATTAAAATTATTTTATATAAAATCTGATATACTGTTATTAATTCTTAATAAATTTTGTTATCTTATACAAAAAAAAAATAAATTCAACAGCTATTTAAATATTATTAAGACACACACACACACACACACACACACATATATATAAAAGAATAATAAAATATAGTAGCTCTATATTTGTTGAATGTCTTAAAATGTTGTTTATTTTTGTATTTTATTCGAATAGAAGTTTGTTAAAACTAAAGAAACGACATCGTTGGATTGTGTATTCATTCATCAAACACCTTCTACGCTAAAACCCTCGCGTTCCCTCTGCTCAGCCTTTCCTTAGCGTCCGGTCGTCACAGTTGGCCAAAGTAAAACAATGGTTATAGGCAAAGAAGCTGCTGGGAATTCTCGGCGAGAGAGGCGAAAAGAAGCTCGAAAAGCCAAGAATGTGGACAAGCACCAATCTTGGCTCCAACATCAGGTGAAAACAAAGAAGAAAAAAAAAAACAAAAAACCTATACTTTCTTTATGCATATTGTATTTTAATTAATGGGTTTGTGTGTTTTGAACTCGGGAACTGGAGGAGTAATGGTTATTTGATGTGTACAGAAATCACAAAAACTTAGGAATGCTGAAATATCCAAGAGAATATTGAAAAACCCGAAACCTGAATCAAAGAATCCTTCAAATGATGGTTTCAATGAAAGAGAGGGTAGACAAGAGGTTGCTGATGTGCCAATGAAGTTGGAGTTGAAATCAGAAACATTGGAGCATAAACGCGCTGCTGATTCTAAGATGGTTAGGGGAAAGAAGGGTTTGAAAAGGAATTCGAAAACGAGGTTTGAGGAGTTGGTTGGAATGGATATGAGAGTCGCTGACAGATTGGCGCAGGAAGATTTGAGCATTGAGAGGAGGCTTGCAAAGAAACTCAAGGTGAAAGATGGGAAATTGAGGGGTGTGGATGATGAGATCAATATGATAATTGGGGGGATTCCATCTATGGTTGGTTCTTTCGAGGAGGATGAGACCCCAGATGCCGAAGAGTTGTCCACTGGCATGGCTGAGAATGATGCTTCTAATAAGAAACGTAAGAAGAAAAGGTCTTTGGTAGAATTCGCAGAAGGTGAGGTTGAAGGTGACCTCAGTCATGTAGTTTCTGAGCCACATGAGACCTCTTGTGCTGACTTAGGGTTGGAAGAAGTTGCTACTGACAGAAATGCTTCTAAGAAACATGGGAAGAGAAAAAGGTCAAAGCAAAAGCAAGAATCCATTGTGGCAGATGAAACAGAAAATGGTGCTTTGGAGCCACTGCTGACCCATGATGTAGATATAGAATTGAAGGATACTCCAACTAAGGTGCCTAAAGTTGCTGTTAGTTTAAAATATGTTGCCCCTCGTCTGAGATCTCATGCAAGAAACGAGTCAGAAGAGCATATGCAAATTCGGAGACGTGTCCGTGGTATGAAATTGCACTTTTCTATAACTTTTTCGCATCTTATAACCTCCATATAAAATGTCTTTCTAATTTTGAACATCTTTCAGGTCTTCTGAATAAGCTATCTGAATCCAATGTAGAGTCAGTTACAGGAGAAATGGCTACAATATTTCGTGTATGCTATTCTTATCCTTTGGACTTATTTTTTTGATGAGATCTTTCTGCATGCCGTTGGACAAAAAAAAGTGGGAAAGGAAAAAAGAGAAAAACAATCACAATGACAGTTGCCTTATTTAACACCACTAGATTTGTAAATCAAAGATCTTGTCTTCCCATTTTTTTATGTGCAGGAAATTTGTGCAAATTCAATACTGCTTTAAGATTGTTCAGGAGCATTTTAGATTATACCTTTATCTGTTTCAGCCATTTGAAATAATATGCCAACTCTTGACTATCCCAGTTTCACATTATGTATGAGAGCCTATTCTGTGGCAGCAGCAAATGACAGCTTAAAGTCTTTAATGTTATGTGCTTGCAGTCTGTTAGTCCCAGCATCAGTTCTCAAATTATCAGTCAGGAGGTGTTGGCGGCTTGTTATAGTGGTCCCCGTGGCAGTGAACAGTAAGATAGTCTATTTTGCTCTTCACTTAATCATTCTCTTTATTTGGTCCATTCATTATGAGCTCAAGCTTATGAGAACAAGTTAAACAATAGTTTTCACGATGACCATTCTTTTCTTAATTTCTTTATTTCAATCTAACCTCTGCTAATGCTTAACTATCCTTATAGTTTTTCATCTAGTGATTTGTTTATTTACATTGACTAGTTCTTTTTTAGCAGTTGCTAAGCCTTAATTTGGTGGCCTTGATTTGTGGTTGAACTCATTTTCTTAGTTGATTTTGTGCTGTCAAGGCTTAATTAATTAGTACAATATAGCAATGGTGAAAAAAATAAAATAACAAAAAGGTTCAAACAAAATGTTCTATTATATCAATAGGTGGCTAGAGGAGCTTCATGTTGATGTTTTGTTCTGTAGAGAATTTTCATAAAAACCAATAAGGAGGCATCGATTTTATTGCCTTGTAAACTATTATTGGCATTCTAGTGTATTATTGTATTACATGTTATAGTGAGTAGTGACCGGTTGATTGCAAATTTACACTTATAGATAGCTCCTACTAAATTAATCTTCCAACCATCACATCTTTCCTTATGATTGTATTAGCATTGATTGATGGAAATGTGGTTTCTTGTTTGGGTATAATTATTCACTGCTTGAACTTACTCTTTTGTTGTCCTGCTACATACCATTAAATATACGATTGATATTGTGGATACCTTTTTGTGAAGGTATGCTGCTGTTTTTGCAGCTTTCGTTGCAGGCACGGCTTGTTCTGTTGGGTTAAACTTCAGTGCAAATTTTATGACTTTGCTTGCTAAGTCTTTTGAGGTAACCTAATCTGTTTGACTATATCACTGTTTTCATTTGTGTCAGTCATTATGGCTGGTTTTTAGGTTGTATAAACCTAAAATGTAGGAAGCACCATGTTTGTAGTTGTCCTCCTTCCCTTGAGGACATTTAGATCTTTTGTTTTTTATGTGTTTTCAAACTGTTTAAAATTAATCGGCGAAATTGTTGTTTGACATGCAGGACGAGTACCTAAAAGAAGATGATATTTCCTTATGCAATCTCAGTCTCTTACTTTCCTATTTGTGCATATTTGGAGTTTTCTCAAGGTGTGCCACCTGTTTAGTTTTGGTAAACACAATCTTTCTGAGAGACTATTTTAAGGAAGTACCAGAAAAACTTGTCTTATAGCTGCAGTTTGAGTGGAGATACTGAAGTAGTTGATGTGTGCCATGTTTATGTCATAACATGAATTGGGGTTACCCTATTATTGTTACATATGTGATCTATGGTCAGAAAAGTTCATGAATGATGTGACAGAACATGCCAACAGAATTTTGGTGCTTCTTTTTCACATTTTTCTTTTCTTTTCTTTTCTTTTTTTTTTCATATTGACAGTGCTCATATAATATGCCTAATGTTTATATAAATTTTGGTGACCAGATGACATCCAAAACCCATTTGTTTGTCAAATCCCTTCTTATTGCAAGTTTCATGTATTCTCATATTCTCATATCCCAAAATCTCGTATTTGAATTTCCTTTATATGCAATCACATTTTTTATCCTGTTTTACCTGTTCTCAACTGATTGCCACCCTGTATTCTTAGCAACCTTGTGTCTATTTATACATTTCAGTGACTTGATATATGACTTTCTAATGATGTCGAGCAAGCGGTTGACAGAGACTGATGTACCCATTATCTTGACAGTTTTACAATGTAAGTCTTGTTTCGCCCTTGGCATACACAATATGGTTGTTCTATCCATCAACTTGGCACAATTTAGTGGTTAAGTGGAGAATCTATTAGAGATACCACTTTTCTGTCAAATGATTGCAATTTAGTTACTTTGCCCTGTAACAACTTCTTTAATTTGTTGGTGTGGTCGATAGTTATTTTTCCTATTTTATTCTTAGTGAATTTTCAATATTGCAAAGGGATTTATCTTATTATTATTAATGAATTCATGAAGTAAGCATGTGTATGCATTATCCAAACAGTAATGATATCTTCTCTAATTGTGTCGGATGGAAATCTTTATTGATTGTAGGCTGTGGAATAAAAATACGGGCTGATGATCCAGCTGCCATGAAAAACTTCATTCAGAGTGTCCAGAATAGGGTGATTGAGTTGAAGGCCTCCTCTAGAGAAGACCAGACAAATATCAATGGAAAAAGAGTAAGATTTGTGTCAATCATGAACATCTCTCGAAATTTCTTTCAGCTTTATCTGCTTTGATCAAGATTACCTTGCATTGTACTTTTTGCAGATGGAATTTATGCTCAAAACCATAACTGATATCAAAAACAACAAGAAAAAGCCAGGGGAGGAAACTGTCCAACACACAAGAATAAAAAAATGGCTGCAGAAGGTATTGCTAGTCTGTTTGTTTGTTTTTCTAATTAGATAGTCTCATTGCTTAGATTGGATTTCTTTTCCTACACAATTTCTTCATAATCTTGATGATGTTTTTGTGCCCAGACTTGGGTGGCAAAAGAATGGTGATGAGATCTGCATAAAACAAGCTAGGGCAGAAAAAGATAAGATGTCCTGATATCTAATTATTATTTTCTATTAAGCTAGAAAAAGGCATCATTTATTGCCCTGATTTTAGGAATTTAGTGTTTCCTAAGACACCTCTTAAGACAATGAAATTTTCATGCTTATTGTCACGAGCTTGTCATGTCACGAGCTTATTTTGCCTGATTTTTGTTACGTCTCAGCTAAAAGTTGAAGACATTCTTATTAGAGAGTTGAAATGGAGCAAGCTGCTTGATCCTGATAAGAAGGGTCAATGGTGGTTGTCTGGGGATACGGCTAGCACAGCAGACGATGTTCAAGAGGTTGCCAATACAATTGATAAAGAAATTTTGGAAGCACAGAAGATGCTGCAGCTTGCTTCTTCACAGAGGATGAATACAGATGCCAGAAGAGCAATCTTTTGCATACTAATGACTGGAGAGGACTATATTGATGCATTTGAGAAACTTCTGAGGTTGAATTTACCTGGAACACAGGTGTGCATCTATTTAATCTTTGTACTTATGCCATTTCTCCTTTTACTATGGTCTTTCACATCAGATTTTTTGTGTTTGCATCAACAGGACAGAGAGATTATGCGTGTTCTTCTGGAGTGTTGTTTGCAGGAGAAGATTTTTAACAAATATTATACGATTCTTGCTTCAAAGTTGTGTGACCATGACAAAAACCACAAACGTACTTTACAGGTATGATGTTTTTAGACAAAAATAGTGGGGGAACCAAGAACATGATTTTGCCTTACCTAAATATAAAAAACAAAACCAGAATCTATAAAGTCAATTTCTTTGTTGTATGTAAGTCTGTTTGTTTTGGTACTTCCTAAACTTTGACTCATTGAAGAGGGTGTGTCTTGAATCAAATTTTACAGTATTGCATCTGGGACCAGTTCAAAGGGATCGAGTCAACACAGCTTTTAAGATCAATGCACCTAGCAAAATTTGTTGCAGAGATGTTGGCCTCCTTCACACTCTCTCTTGCAGTTTTGAAAGCTGTAGATCTAAGTGATGCCAGCCTGCTAACTCCCAAAAGGATTATGCATTTCCGGATGCTGTTTGAGGCCATATTTGAGCATCCTGATAATCTTGTATGGAACATGTTTACGCGTGTGGCTGTCACCCCTGAGCTGGAAGTTCTTCGGAATAGCATTGAGTTTTTCGTCAGGGAGTATGTTCTTAAAGATAATAATGCCATCACTAAAAAGTTCAAAGTTGCCAAGAAAGCCCTTAATAATGCAGAAGGAGTCCTCATGTGAGTTGGATTAACCAAATTTGGGAGTTTCCCATCATTCGGCGATTTTGATTTGTGATGTAGTTGAAGATTTGACAGAATTCCTTGTAAATGACATGAGAGCAGGGCAACATATATATGATTTTATTTTCTTCGCTTTTGCTTTTTTGTGAGCATCAGGTGTTTAAAGACAGTATAACATAGTAGTCTCAAACAAGAAAGTGGGCACGTTGCACTTGTGCCATCATGAATATTGGTTCCTTTACAGGAACCAAATCCAGACTTCCTATTTCATGATTTGGATTCAATTTGCCTGATCCCTCAGAATATGCCAAGAGATTGTTCATAACCTACACATTGTGCATCCATTTCCTCTTTCCTTGCTCGCCGCAAATATGTAAAGTTAACCAAGTTTATTCTACAAAAAGATGAACAATAACACAATGGCGAAATGATCCCATGTTTTATCGGAACCCGGCAGCTTTGAAAAGTAAAAATACTGAAACTGTGCATCCGGTAACTCCCCGTATTACTTCAGTCTTTATCTTTCCGAAGCAAATTCGGAACCGAAATTGTTTGGTTCTCATGATTTACAAACTTCATAGCTGAATACTCGCTTATGTATACTCAACATAGCCAGGTATTCATTCAGGTAGAATCTCATGGATAATGACAAAATGACAATTCGGCTGTATTCTCAAAAGGATCTAATCCCTAGAATTTGACTGAGGTAAAATCTTTACTGCAGTCCAATTCTCATCAGTCATTGGCAATATGGTGCTGTCTCGAGGATATGTCATTTTTGTCTCGCGTGGATGGACAAGGATCTTAGTACGACGAGAAGTATTTGTTGCTACAAAACCCTTCTCACTGGAACGTTTTGCCACATTCGGGGATGCCTCAGAGCACGAAGGAGATAAAGACGAGCCATCTATACATGAAGGAATTGGTAAGCCAGATGAGGGTGAAGACTTGAATGTAGCTGAGCTGTTAACCACTCCTGAAGGCAAAACTGGTGAACAATTACCAACAGCTTCAGTGTTCAATGGGACATAATAACTGCTAAAGTCAGAAATCACTGATAAAAAAATTTAAAAATGTAATTCTGCTGAGACATATATGGTTTTGTGGACTAGAGAACAGTATAAATGTTAGTTGTCTCTCCCAGAGACAGAGACCTCGTATCCACCACATAGTGTGTCTATGCATGTGCATGCCTTTATTTGTATGTAACTAGATAAACCTAGCTAGTATAGCTTCCTAACAACTATAAGAGTACAATCTACTGAGAAGCTCAATAAATCATTTTCAACATTAAGGTCATAGACAATGCCTAATCACAAGCATGATACATTAATAGCACTTGAGTCAAACCTGGAAGATACTCAACCTCTTTAGTTTTGAGTCATTCTTATAAAGCAATGTTGTTGACGGTAACATTGTAAGATTTATTTCATTGTAATATATGAATATGATTGTGTATTTTTATGGTGAACTACTAACTAGTAGAATATCATCTGCAGTACAAGGTATACCCTAGGCAAGAGACCTCTTCAGATGCAACAGTAAAAGTCAAGCAAGTCAAATCTCTGAGTTCTCCAAATTCATACATGCCAATTCAAGCCTCAGGAGACTACATGAAGCCATATGGATGGATAGACATTAGGCTGTTTCACATATAAACCTAGGTAATGATCTATAACCCAATTTCTAACTGTTAGCAAATTTTTGCATGCCATAACACCTATTCAAGCATCAGAACCACTATTTTTCCATTTCAGTTGTTAGCACTTGAAAAGTTGGAACATCACAAAAAAATAAAAAAGAAAAATCACATTCAGATATAACATGATGTGCCCTACATGTGTATTTAAAAGCTCATTTTAGACGAAATATGTGCTCTTGCATACACATCCTAAAAATTTTGCAGTTCAAACCTCCTTTAAAACCATACCTTGCTTCTTTCACAAATCTACTAAATGCATTTAGAAGAAACATGCACACATAGATATGCATTCACAAGCCACAGCAACCACCACCACCTATCCTTCCTGAAAACAAACTTCAGTTCTTTGGCAAGCCTAAAATGTAAGGATGTCAAATTACGACCATTGGACATGAGCACAGCAATTTAACATAGGATTTGAATTAATAATGCTTGTGTCAAAGTTGTGTCATATTCAAGTGATGGACCCAACTCAAAGCTACCATTTGGGAGCTTTTAGAAGAACTTCACCCCTAGCATCCTTAATTCGTTGACCACGCAAAGGCACTTTGGGCTGGAAATTTTGATTGAGATAAGCAACAAGATCTGATTGTGACATAGAAGATGTTAACGGAGGAGTTCCATGCTGGGAAGCAGAATGAAGAGACACAGGGCTTTGGCTTGGGTTCCCTGATAAGAAACCATGCATTAGTTAGAAAGAGATAGCATAAGTACCGTACAGAGATCCCACTTTTAACAAATTCTATGTGACCTATTGCTTCCCCCCCCTCCCAACTCCCAATCTTTTTAGATGAATTGATTATACACAATGCTCAAAATATTTGAAAGGTTGTCAAATTATTTTTTCCTGAAGTATATATTACAAAAATACTCAAAAATGCATGACACAAATGCCTGTGATACATACTTTGTTTCAAAGCCTTGTAAGCAGACTTTGCTGCGTTCAACTCAGCTTGTTTTTTTGTTCTTGCTTCTAATCCTGTAAAAACCTGCCCTTCCACCTCCACAGTTGAAACAAAGGTTGGTTGATGAGGTTGGCCAGATTTACTTGTTTGATAAATTGGCAAAGGATTACCATTCTTCTGAGCCATCTCTTGTAAGAGGTTCTTGTAACCAGATTCATCCTAAAATGAACAAATAAACAAGGAAAAAGTGATAAAAAAAGAAAAAAAAAAACTAGAGAAAGAAATTGCATTGACATTACATTCCAGGACACAACAACCAAATGGTAACATTGACAGTGAGAGAATAAGTAATAACAAGACTGACCTCTTCAATTCCATTTGGCAATAAAGACATCAACGCAGCCTTTGCAGCAGCATGTTCTGCTTCAACTAATGTGGGAAAAATTCCTTGACTCTCATAGGTTTGGCCATCAATTGTAACATTGGACTTGAAGCGACTAGCATGAGAACAAACCACATGCTCCGAAGAATATACAGGAAGAGAGAGATTTCTCTTTTGAGCATAGTTTTGCAATAAATTTTTGTATGAAAGGTGCTCATCTGTAACCAGCACAATGACTTGTCATGGCAACCATGGACAATGTGTGCAAGCCAAAAAACAATATTGCACAAGCACTAATGAATTTTTAAGCCTTAAGTATCAGTTGCATCTTCTTCACACAAAATTCAGCTTTTTCTGGCTACCATTGTTACCATGGAACGCATAAGACATCAAGTACAACGGTCCTTAACTTTTCTTCGACAGTCAGATATAACCTTAAATTTGTCTCACAAACTCCTCCCATATCTGCAGATCATTTTTATGGATTTTATAGAACTTTATAGACCAATTTTCTCAAAAACTAAATGAGACAATGATCTGCAGATATGGGAGAACTTTATAGACCAATTTTCTCAAAAAACTAAATGAGACAATGATTATAAACAAGCATAAACATCCCACTTGAAAAGGATAAATTGCTAAAACAGAAACATGGCTTTCAACAGTAATTCTATGATAAGTGATGACCACTGATGATGATGTCATGCAATGGTTGCCGCCATCATGGTGGCAAAAACTCTTTCAAACTAGAAAATTACCTTTTAACGCGTGGCTCTGCAAGGTTTTGATGAAAAGTACACAAGACTACTACTTATTTAATTGAGCTGTATATCTACCATAAAAAGATGTTTAAAATAAAATACAGAAAACAAGTGTTAAGCAAAAAGAGGGAACTTAGACAAGAACTGATTTCCACATTTTTTTGGAAATTAAGTACGCCTTAGATCCCTTATACAAGCAACAATCGCTGAATGCTAAAAGACGAGAAAAATATGGCAAGAGGAGACCTAAGCCTAAAGGGATGGTAAGCAAAGAAGTAGTCAAGATACCAAAAGAAAGGGGAAAACAGATGGAGGGGTTTTGGTGCTATGGCCCTTCCACAAATGGCCATCACAGCAGCCACCCTTTATTCTCCACATATTCCATTACTCAATGAGGTGTGACATACCGGGGCTTCAAAATAATCCAGTATTCATTGCACTATTTGATCACTGCTGTTTAAAACCAATTTGTAGCTACCAAAACACAAGCACATTGACACAGGATAATGGCCCTTGGGAGAGACAAAAAACTATAGGCCTTTTTCCTTTGGGTAAGCAGAATCAATTATAGCATGCTCAGCACACCAATTTTGGGCTTCCTTACAAGAGTTTAAGGCTGTGAGTGCAAATGGGGGAATTGCAACAAACATAGCTTGAAAATGACAACTCTAACATAGGCCATGTTTGTTCATCATGACTAATGAATCCCACAATTTGTAGGAGGACAACTACTCAAGCTGTGCTTTTATGTCATTCATTCAGCCTTATACTTCATTTTAACATGCAAGAGACAGATCAATTGAGATTTGGTAAAAGAAAGATGGCCACAATTATGTTGCTGGAGTTCTGAGTGAAGATAAAACATGGCTTCCTTCATTTAAACAAAATTAAGAAAGAAAGCAAGTTAATGAAGTAGGACATTTTTGAACTCTGTGACATTGCTAAATAGCCAATGGCAGCCCCTCTAGAATCCCATGGAGTAAAACACCAAATCGAAACAATGAAAACTATAATGTGCAAAACCACATAACAGGAGCTGACAAAGACTCACAATAATCATTCTAGCTCAAATTCTGATTTCAATGTCAAAGCATTTTCTGACCAAGGATTCATTTCATTAATAAGATCTTAGTTTGATGACTTTAATCTCATCTTATGACAAAAAACTCAAGAAGTCCATGATTAAGATAATGTGGCACAAAATTCCTTCAATAGCACAGCTCATTACCTAGTTTGGATGACGAATTGTTGCATGAGATAATAAACTACATCTTGTTCACCACAAAATTAGTAAAAAATGCTACAAAAGCTCATCCTTGCATTAAACTCCATAAAGCCAAAAGATGGAATCAAGATAAAGAAAATAAATGTATAAAAATAAATTCTTGCCTCCAAATCTGTCATCATCTCTGCAAGCTACAGAACTTTCATTCCCATGACGAGTCTGACCTATTTCATGCACATTCACTTGCAATGTACCTGCAGGAATGACAACATGACAAGCCTCCAATCATATAACAAAGATATAAAACTAAATACAATGGTTATTTATATAATTACATCAAGAAATGCAGATCACAGATCACAGACTACATTCATGTGGAAGTTTGACTTTTTTTTATTTTATTTTATTTTATGAACTTCAAGTTATTGTGGTTATTTGTTTCATGGCAGAATGATAAAAGAATGGTTCTGACCAAATGGATACCTCAAGGTGCCAAAAAACACCTATAAATGACAGTACATAAACGCAACCTATGTATAAGCTTACGCTGTGTTAGAGCAGTGTATGCAACCTTTGCTGCATTCATCTCCGCCTGCTTCTTAGACCTCGCTTCTTGTCCAGTAAAAAGCTCCCCTTCCACCTCCACAGTTGAAACAAAGGCCGGCACATGAGCTTTGCCAATTGTATTTGTGGAATAAGAGGGGCATTGGCAACCTTTTTTATGAGCCAATTCTTGCAAAAGGTTTTTATACGCCAACTCCTGCTGAAAAGAAAAGTGAACAAAGTAAACTAGAGCAAAATATTTGCATGCAAAATAAATAAAATTTCTTGGCTGTAAGCGAGGAAATGATAACAATGGCCACAATATTCAAAATAATTGGGGGAAAAAAAGAAGGAAAAAATCCAGAAACAAATTTCTCAATATTTAGCTAACTCAAGCATGCAGCTGCAACGCTATATTTAAACATTGGAAGCAGATGAAGTTGAAGAAGCTAGTTAGGTGAAATCCAAACTAAGAAGATCAATATTTGGATCCACATCACATCAAATTCAATACAGCCATAGAATTGAAATTCAAACCAAGTCATATATGTTTTACATACATTTGCTCTAATATTGTCATCAGTTTGGGTTACTGCAGAGGTTGCATTTCTTGGAGGATTTTGGTTTTGCTGTTGCTTTACTTGCAATAAGCCACCTAGAGGAGATATATTTTTTCGTTGTTTTACCTGCAATGGACCTCCAATGGACTGACTACTATTCAATTCAGTGTCTGCACCCGAAAAACCTGCATGAATAACGAAAAATGTCACATAAGAAAAATCAAGCATCCAAAAAAACTAATCACCTTAACTGCGTCCCCTTTAACTTAATACTGAGGAAGTATCTGGAATCGCTGTTTGATTCCAATTGCCATAGACATGGGAAACAACTCATATGGGGTTACTCCCCAACTCTTCTCCATCACCTTTTCCAATCCCACTTCCCCTCAAACACATACCTATTAGTCATAGGGGTTTGGGTTATGAGTTGTGTTAGAATCTCATAGGACTATATGTTAGCACCCTGTGAGATTATGTAATTTTTAAAAATTTTCTTCTTTGCTTAGGTTTTTATCAGACTTTGGGTCTGGGTGCGGGTGTATTTACCAGAAGAAGAAGCAACGGCCGGAGGAGAGCGTATTGGGGAGGCAGCGGCGGCGGGGGTGGCGGAGAGGTGAACGATGGCGAGCTTAGCGGCTTCATTATGTGCCTCCTTGGCCGAACGTGTGGGAGAAGGCGAGTGAAAGGAGAGGCCATTGACGGTGACGGTGGCCTGGAAGCGGAGGTCATGGCCTGGCCCTTCTTTCGTGGTCGAGTACTCCGGCAGCTGCCACCGCCGACTCTGGCACAGCTCTTGTAGCTTCGTCTTCTGCATTATAATTTCTGACAACGTCTCTCTCTCTCTCTCTCTCTCAGGTGGATTCAGTAAGACCCTAACTGTAACTGACGTTTTATTCACAAATAATAAATAGAAAAAAAATGTAAAAAAAAAAACAAAAGTTTAAATTAACTGACATATAAATTTTATAAAATAAGAATTTATTATTTTTTTATAAATCATATTTTTATTAAAAATTTTAAAATTTTAAAATAATCATTTTTAATTATATAAAATTCACATGTTAATTTATCTTTAATTTTTTTTATAAATACTTTTACTCATAAAATTATACCCTTTCATAATTATGAGCTGGCCTAATAAATTTTCTAACAAAAATTAATAAAATATATAGTATAATAATTCAGTGCAATGGGCTGTTTTCTTGTGTTTTTTTATTTATTTATTTATTTTTTTTCTCTTCTTGAATTCTCCATCAATTGTGATACTGATGCTAGGATTCTTGCGTGAAAATAAAATATAGAATCGTTTCGAATGAGTGCTAGCCTTCACTAATTGCCACGTGTAGAACAATTAAAAGAGTGGAGGAGACTTGTTCGTATTAAATAAAAGGATTTAAATATATATCTAAATAATTAGATTTTTCGTCATTAATTTAATTCATAGACCAACTCATTGTATAACATTACGTAATATGAAGACAAAATTGTAACTGAGAAGTATCTGACAGTTTCATTTTCAGGCAAAAGAAAACAAGTGACGTAGTGGCGTACACAACCGAAAGGGTAGGAAAGAGAAAATGGGAAGGCTGAGCTGATACGATTGATACACAAACTGGTAATGGCGCTGCATTGATTTCCATAGCAGAGTTACACTTTCGGGCAACTCGATGCCTTTCAAGCAAACTTATGGCAATACAAAACGATAGCAGGGAAAACAGTGTAAAAGAAAAGGAAATATAACCCAAAAATATTCAAGGCCCTCGGGGCATTTTAATACTCAACTGGGATTCAATCACGAACACAGTTATTGAATCAATAATTCCCTTTTTTTTTTTTTTTCTTTTTGACCAGGATTTAATGGATATTGGACTCAGGATGATTATGATCTAAAAATGTTTTTGAACGACTCACTTCGCGCTGGCAAGCTGAGTGCGGAGAAACTTGGCGGCAGCAACCATGTTCTTGAGAGCTGGGTTCACCTCAGCATACTTACGAGTCTTCAGTCCACAGTCAGGGTTAACCCACAAGATGTTCTTCTCAAGCACTGCAAGCATCTTGTTAATTCTGTCAGCAATCTCTTCTACCGACGGTATTCTGGGAGAGTGGATATCATAGACACCGGGGCCAATTCCAGCCCCGTACTTCACGCCCTCGCGGAAAACTGAAAGGAGCTTCTCGTCGGAGCGAGAGTTCTCAATGGTGATGACATCGGCATCCATGTCAATAATAGAGTGGATGATGTCATTGAAGTTGGAGTAGCACATGTGAGTGTGGATCTGCAAGTAAGGAGAACCTCAGATCAATGTGAAATCAAAAGCAACACAAAAACAGAAAGTTGATGAGGAGCAGGAAACCAACCTGAGTTGTGTCCCTAACCCCATAGTTGGTGATCCTGAAGGAGTGGACTGCCCAATCCAAGTAGAATGCTTGCTCAGATTTCCTAAGTGGTAAGCCCTCTCTCAAAGCGGCCTCATCAATTTGGATAACATTAATACCAGCCTTCTCAAGATCCTCAACTTCGTCCTTGATGGCCAACGCAATTTGATAGCATGTCTCAAATCTGGACAATATGGCAGATGTGGCAAGGTTAAAACAAGTGACAATACAAGGCATGGCAACTAAAAGAGCAATCTTTTCAGGTTCCCTATATATTTAATTTTATAGTGTAGTAGTCGATACCTGGGTTGGTCATTGCGAACAAAGGACCAGTTGAGAATGGTGACAGGGCCTGTAAGCATCCCCTTCATTGGGCGGGTAGTCATGCTCTGAGCCGTAGACGACCAGAAGACAGTCATTGGCTTTGGACGGCTCACGTCACCATAGATGATGGGTGGCTTCACACAGCGAGATCCATAAGATTGAACCCATCCATTAACAGTGAAGGCAAATCCTGACAACTGCTCTCCGAAGTATTCAACCATGTCATTCCTCTACAAAGACAATTACCCAAATTTAGTTGGATATCATTGGGGATAACCCCAAAAGTTACAGAAACCCAATTATTTGTTTTATTGTACAACACCAACACAAATTGAAAAACTCACCTCGGGCTCCCCATGAACCAGGACATCAATATCAAGCTCCACCTGGAGTTTAACAACTTTGTTGATTTCCTCCTTGATGGCTTTAACATAATCCTCCTCAGAAATTCTAGGGAGCAGCGAAAGAGGTAGTTAATAAAACATCATCATTCTCACACATATAGGTGAGAAATGCAAATTATTAGAGCAACTGACTTTTTGGCCTTGTATTCACGGCGGACTCTCCTGAGTTCCAAGGTTTGTGGGAAGGAACCGATTGTGGTGGTTGGGAGAATTGGAAGGTTGAGCTTCTTCTGCTGGGCATCTAGTCTGGCACTTACATTTGTAGCACGGCGGTGATCAGAACCTTTCAAGGCAGCAGCCTGAAAAAGCAGGAGGAATCACATTAAGCGCAAAGGTTCTGGAAGAGAATCCAATGGATTGCTCCGAAGGGACAAATTCTAAAGCAGCACTTACAGCCTTTTGGACGGCCTCATTAGTCACTCTTGGAGAGGACTTTCTTGAGGCCAGAGCAGCAGCATTAGCAGAGAAGAAAGCCTGAAATTGAAACAGTCTGTTAGGAAGCTAAACGCAAAAGTAAATATTAATCAATCCTAATCAACTTACAAATAAATATCTAAATATAGTTGTTGTGATTGCATCAAGAAAGTAATACAAATGATAATTTAGGTCTCTCAACCAAATTCCCGAGGCCAACAACCACCCAAAATTACTCGGGCTAAATGTGCAACATCAAGCCCGAGATATGTTCTCTTTTGAGACTCTTGAGAAACCACAATAGAGCTCATATTCATATAGTATAACAGCCAGAAAAATATCTATACATACCTCATCCTTATGGCCAGTCAATGCCTTTGCCAATGCATTTACTTCAAGAATTTTCTGGGCTGCAAATGAAAGCCATGACTTGATTTCCTCGTCCAGCTTGGTCTCATTGACAAGATCGACAGCGGTGTGAAGAAGTGAGCAGGAAGTGGAAACAACAAGTTTGTCTGCCAAAAAAAATTAAAAGCCAAAAAGACATTGATAAATGCTAAAGAACATTTACCAGTATGTAACAAGTGCAAACAGAAATGAATACCTTTGCCTACAATGCCCTCAAGAGCTTGCAGGGTGCTTACAGAACCAGCAAGATCATTAGCCCAGATGTTCCTTCCGTCAACTACTCCAGCAAAAAGATATTTCCCCTTGGGAAAATCACCCTTGATCAAGTCAAGGGTCTTGGTTCCACGAACCAAATCAAAGCCATATGCAGTTACACCCTTCAAAGAGGTAAGGGTCTTGTATGCCTCAGCAGGAACATCAGCAAAGTAGGTTTCAACGAGAGCATTCAAGCCAGATAGAGTAGACTCTAATTGAGAGTAGGCATCAGTAAATGCTTTCAATTTGTGTGAATCAAGATCCAGAACAAGCGTAGGCTCATCAAACTGAATCCAAGATGCACCAGCTGCTTTAAGCTCTGAAATAACTTCCCTGGAGGCAATCATTTTTATGATTGTAAGCAAGGGAGTCTGCACTAGCATGTAAATCAAAAAGATTCACTAAAGGGCTTTTGCAGTCCAAATTCTTACTTGTAGACTGGGATGATTTTTCCAAGAAGGGAGAGAAGAGAGAAGGTCTTATCAACACCCTTTGCAGGTTTCGATAGCAACAAATAGGAGACGGGACCAACAAGGACGGGAATGGTATCTATTCCAAGCTGCATCATAGCAATAGAAGAGGGAGAGTTAAGACTGATATTAAAAATTTACACATTAAATAAGCAACATTGGAGCCTTGAACACAAATATAGGTTTCTTTTAGCAACTTGTAACTGTACTTACAAGTTAGAATTCATTAGGCTTACACAGAGATCCATAAGAAAACCGATTCAACAGTTTCAATACCAATATGACAGTTCTATAGATATATTGAGCAGATGATTTGATTGAAGGCACATCAACAATGTTTTCAAAATTTTGCTACTACCGCTCTACCTCAAAAATACATGTTCTTCACGGATCACTACAATTGCATGTCTAGTTCAATTTTAGGAAGAGTTTCCTGCACATACCGCCTTTGCCTCCTTATATTCGTTCACTGCCTTGTGAGAAGCATATGAGAATTTGACTTCGGGTCCCAATTCAGGGACAATGAAATGGCTGAATTACAAAAAAACCCAATAGTCCTTAGGTATTTTCAGTCAAATATGACAACAATCACATGCCATTACCAACTGACAGCAATAATTTTAAATGGTAAACAATGCATAAAGAAGTCATTACTTACTAGTTGGTGTCAAACCACTTGGTCATTTCCATAGCAGGTACAGAGGCATTTCCTCTAGCCATAGAGAAATAAACATCAAATCCAATCTCACCACCATTCCAGCCATATCGAGGTGGAACAGCACCAAGCATTGCTGTTGTGTCAAGCATGTGGTCATAATAAGAGGAGGTGTTGCTGGGGATATATTTGATCCCACAATCAGCCATCTGTTTCCAGCAGGATGACCTGAGGTCAGCCGACACCTTTTGCAAATCCTCGGAACTGCTCTTTGAATCCCAGAAAGATTCCAATGCAAACTTGAGCTCCCTCTTGGGGCCCATGCGAGGGTATCCAACAATGTGAGATGCCATTTTTCTGTTACATTTTATCAAAATAACAAGAAGATTCAGTTTCCCAAATTCAAGCAAAATGGACCAATTAAATGATTAGAGAGGCTTTTTTTCTTTTAGAACAAAGAACCAAAGTGCTGACCATATGATCCATGGCACGTAGTAGCTTATCACCAGGTTCCATCTAACATTTACTTCGTGTGTATCACATATCGCTGATTATCATTCAAAAGGAATCAAAATTTTCTTTTCTACTGAGATTCCAAAAAGGAATTTTTAAACTATCCTGCCCTAATCATACGTTGATTATTTACCTTTCAAACTAGGATCACCTTCAACTGCAAAATTTTATAGACAAACCCCAATTGAAATGCTAAGAAAGAAGGGGTGTGATTGATTCTGCCATTAGAATGGGATCTATGGTATACTATAAGATCTACAGAAAACAAACAACAGAGAAATAGTGACTCAAGAACTATGTCCCAAGAACCCAACAACGGAGATACAGAGCCAGTATCTCCAGAGCGAAGTATGACTATGATCTGACAAGTTTTAAATGAAACAGAATATAAATGGCTAAGAAATGGCTAAAAAAACAGATAACATCTTGCACATTTGTCATTACAGGTGATAGGATGGTTGGCAAGAAGCATGCGGAATTCAAACCGTCGGTAACCAAAGAGACCAAAAGCCTCTAACTCTGATGTCTTGAGAATCAGATGCGATGACAGTACAGATATCAACCACAAAAAAATAAAAACTTAGTGCCCCAAGAACCAGGTCTACAGAATGTAATAAAGATCCACGACCAGAACTATGAGACCCGAAATCGAAACAAACTGGATCTGCTACTCAAAAATAGAAAAAACAAGCATAACCAACAGACACCCACTTCACAGAAACAACTTCTTTTAACGAATAACCGACAACAACCGAGAAAGAACGGTTAAAACTCAGATGGGGTACCGACAGAGCACTCAAAGAACTAAGCTTTTTCTTGTCTGTCCTACGTTAAATCGCCAAGCAATGCACACTCACCAGATCCAGTGCAAGAAAGAGACCAAGTTGGGAGCAAAATTGGATTGACTACACAACAAAAAGCATGATCTTTAACAAAGTTGGAGAAGAAAACAACAAAAAAATGGGGCTTGAATTAAACACCCCAGAAAGAGAAAAATGTGGGAATTGAGAATTGAATGAAAGGAACCACCGTACCTTACGGAGATAGAACCGTAAGGTGAGTTAGACTGATTCCCCTCGAAGCGGCGCTCTCACACACACAGAGATGGAAAAGCGGACACGGCTGAGGTGGCCGTGGTGTTGCGTGCTATTTATAGAGAGGGCAAAATGCCTTTGGCTCTCTGAATTCTGAGACGTGCTTCGATTTCTTCCTCCTCATCACGCGCTCATTTTGGCGCGTGAATTTCCAGGATCTGCGGGGTTGGTAAATCAGGTGGGGACCACATGGGATGCACAGCAGCACTCAGCTATATGCATTGACTAAAAATTAATTAATTAATTAATTGTAATTAATTAACGATATTCAACAGTGTGAGAACGAGTTTAGCTCCCATGATTGGATTTGAACTCTTAAAAACACCTTCTTGTAATAAGTTTAAAATTATAATTGGACAGAAAAACAATAATAATTTGAAGTTGATGCGGTACGCATTATGCATCTATATATATATATATATAATTGTTGCTCGTCTAACAAAGAAAAAATTATTGGTTAAATCAGGTCATATCTCATGCGGTGAAGTAAATCAATGAAAAACATATCATGTACATCAAATATTGAAATGCTAGATGTAAAAAAGAAATGTAGAACACCAAATTAATAAATGTCACGTTGATTAGCTTAATGTCGTCATGGACGCGAGAGGAAGACGACGCAGAGAGAAAGGGAGTGATGACATTGGCGGGGTTGGTGGACAATTGGTGCCGGGCGGGCACTTCTCATCATTTTGCTTCGAGGGTACATTTAAAATTAATTTTTGTCAAGTAACCAAAAAAAAAAAAGAACAAAAAAGTCATATTGTGCCAGCAAAAGTCAGGACATTGGGTGGTTGGGTGAGTTGGTGAGATGGGACCATTGTGTTGATTGTACACAATACCTAAAGCACGTTTTGATTGTTGCCACAAACACATTATTACGATGCTTTTGCTGAAATTGGTATTTACGCCACTCAAAATCATTGTCTTAGATGTTACCATTGACAGATTGTAAAATTTTCAAAATTGAGTAAAAGAGACTAATAAACTATTTTTCTAAAAAAAAAAAACATATTATATAAATAAAATTCGATTCTAATATCTTATAAGAGAAAAATATTATTTAATTAACACACTAAATAACTAATATAATAAATATTTAATATATACATATATATATATATATATATTTATGATACCAAGTTGGAGTTAAGGGAATAATTGCCCCTTTCGTACTCACTTGAATCCTTCCTTAGACAATAAGTTTACTATTTATGTAAATAATTATTCCTTTATTTGGCAATTGACAATATTTCCTTTCAAATGAAAATATTGCAAGCTCCTCTTTTCTTTTTTTTTTTTGTTTTTTTTTTGGCCATTGGTGAATTGGCTCCCATGTTCCTTTATCTTTTAGTTTGGGCCTAATTTGCATTTATACCCTAAAACTTTGTGTCCCAACTCCCTCCCCAATTTTTTTTTATTCTACTCCGACCTGCTTTTAGTAAAAGCCAAGCTCAACACTCCATAACTTATGGATTTAAGAATATCTAATTTATTCTATATTATGGTCTGGTCGAGATAAATCGGGCAAGTCTTTATCTTACCAATTATTCATAAATAAATTGGTACCAATAATATTTTTCCTCAAACCCTTTTGGTTATCAATTGTTGGACTAGAAGTAAGACTAGTAATTTTTGGCCTAATTGTTTTTTTTTATATATATAATTTTTACAAAGAAAGTTATAATTTAAATATAAAATTAAGAAATTTTAAAAAAGATGTATCAACCAGTTGTACTAACAATCGGTTCTGTCATTTGGCATCCGTTGACATGGATGGCACACAAAAAGTTAACTTCATCGTAATTCTGAATTTTTACCTAATTTTTTTAATCAAAATCTTAATTTATAATGGGAAAAAAATAACGGGTAGGCGCCCTGTTGTCCAGGGAATGTGTGGATTGTCTTGGCATGGCACTGTACTTGAAGTCTACTCTTTTAGTTTGGTGACAGAAGAATCTGCGCCAAAAAATAGACTTCTTGTTCTTACTTTTCCTCGGTATGAGTATGGTTGCTCGGAATATAATTGCATCAATCTAATATATTTCAAATAAAAATTGTAACTTTTTCTATGTAATATAACGTGAACTTTGATGAGTAAAAACTTCAATATTTTTTAAGTTAGACGTTTTATGTTCGTGAAGGGCGAAGTTAGTATAACAATAAAGTTATTTTATTCTATGACTTGTAAAAAAAAAAAAAAATTTACTCTATTAGAATTTAAAAGTTACATACTTTTTTTTTCTTTTTTTTTGTGGGAGAAAACAAGGGTAAACTTTATTTACAATTAATGGTGGTTTTAATAAATTTTTATGATGTAATTTCCTATAAAAAATGTGACAATTGAATTCTCCAATTCACCGAGGGAAAGTTCAACAGCATAGAGATGAGATGGCCTGAAAATGCTAATGTAGATTACGCATCGACCAAAAAAGCTAAATCGGTAGGACCCAATTAATCAGAAATAAATCTCACATATAATCAAATTGATGATATTTAAGCAAACTTATTTCATTCGTGTCGTTGGGTAATAAAGCTTTCATAAAATATTTAAATTCATCATAAAAATTATTTTCTATGAAATGTGCCGTTACGTGTGAAATGTGGCAATACGTAATAGTCGTATATATTCAGCAATTAAGTGGTCAAATTCAGAATTAAATTATTAATTAACATCAACCGATATTTGATCAATATTTATGAATATTAAAATTTCCAACAGCAGAATACATTTTGAAAGGTGACTTTTGCATTGATTTTTTTCTTTTTTGAGAAAAAATTACTTGGGCTTCCTAGGCGGACCCAAGCAATGCATATATAATGTATAAATAAGTAAAATAAAATGTATAAAAATAATAATAAGATATGTAATAACAATAAAAAAGTGTTAAGTACACACACATATTTTTTGACGTTGTGTCCAATATATATTATATAATAATTCTTCACACGTTATATAATTTTATATAAAAAAAAAATTGCTTGAGACCCATGTGAAATTCACATTGACACCTCGTTACGTTAGGGTCCTGGTCAAAAGTTCAAGTCCTTTTTATACTTTTGAGTATCATTATTTGAGTATAATTTTCAAAAATATAAATATAAATATTAATTAATATTAATTTATTTTTTTAAAAAGAGTAAAAATGAAAAAATGTTGGTTGATTATTAAAATTTTTTATTTCTCTTTGACTTTAAATTAAATAGTTCACCTGACACACTTGTACATTTGGCACGCACACCCACATGAAACAGTCATTCTTACCCAGCGTGCCTTTCCAGATGTGGTCACGCGCTTTACCACGTCAGCATCATCAATACCAGCAGGCCACGTGGGAAGGATCCATGCCACGTCTTGATAGCCAAAATTTTTCCAAGGAAAATATTTTATAAGCACAGCTTTTTACTACGTCTATTGTAAATAATCAATACAACAATGATTTTATTAATAAAGACAATATGTCTTATAATAAATAATATAAAATATCATTGTGTCGAGTCTGTTGCTTAATTTTTGTGCTTTTATTTATTAATTTAAAATAATATATTTACTAAAAAATATGTCAACTCAATAACTTGTTTTTTTCTTTTACAATTAGCAAGTTCCCAAAAGAACAATTACTATCTATTGCTTTTTTTTTTTTTTTGAGCTTTTATTAGACATACACTCAATTGATTTTTAAACGTTAGTATTAAAATTTAATTTTCTTGTTAAATATAGTATTACTATATATTTGATTATTGATTTAATTTATTTTTATATTAATTGGGTGATGTTACAAATCTATTATGCTGTGCTAAGTCTTCACAAACTTTGTAGGACATTGCCTACCTATTTTAGAGTACAAGTACACGGTCGAAGTTAGGTGGTGCTTTGATTCTCAATCCTGACAGGGGCAATATAATTTTTTTTTTTCTCTTATCATTTGTAATTTGTACCTCTATTTGTTATTTTACACTGGTACAACCCACGCCGCGCCAGAGTTGGTGGGGGGAGGCAGGAGGGTTCTCAGCAATACCCGTTAAATCTTTTTTTCTTCGCCCTATCGTGTCCAACTTCTTTTCTTTCTTTGAATCTCATATAATGATTAGTTATATAGAATGTTGAAACCAAATAAGAATAAACAATTAAATATAAGTATAATAAAACCTAAAGAGAGGAGGACCGAAAAAACAGTGTAACAGCAAATGAGAGAAGAAACAGAAAGCTGATGCTTGGCAGTTTTGTAGCTATTCCTACACATAGTCAAAAAAAAAGGCGAGGCGATAATGGTTAAATCTCTTAAGTATTGTAATTAACCCGTTACTTGACAAATCTGGCATAAGCTAAATCACAGTTAACATTTTATGTATTTTCTTAGGCTGAAAAGGTTGAATTACAAAACAAACAATTGACTTACCAATGAATTATAACTCATTGATGTATGAGTCGTCTTCAAAAGTAAAGTTCTGACTTGAAAATCCCCTCGCCTGCCAGGGTAGGTGTTAGTCCACCAAAAGCCACCGAAACCTGAAAAAGGCCGTCATCTTCCGTGGTGGAAGTAACCTCTTAAACGTTTCTTTCACCACCAACCACTGATTGTTGCGTGTCACTATCCCCACCATCCTCCTTCGTTTTCATCTTTTGAAATAATCCTTCTCAACCTCCAAAATGGGCCCCAAGTTTCATGCTCACCATATTTAAATTTGAAGTAGCCATATAATCCATTTATAAATGAGGCCCTCCCAAGAATCAGTATCTTTTGCCTAGTTCGAATCGGCATATTTGGGCTTCCCAAGTAAAGATTTGTTGCAAAAGTTGCTGGAGGGTAAGAATCTATGCTTCCCAAAATCCTATCGTATTTGTAGATTTGCTTACTGTAATAACTGCCTATGTACTAGAGAATATTATACAGCTATTAATCAAACTTATGGAACAGGAAGTTTCAAGTCGAGGCATTCTACACGAATTCTTCTTGAAGTCACACTTGGTTAAGAAAAGGAAGCAGCATAAAGGCAGAAAATCTTGTTTTGTGACACGAATATATATATATATATATATATATTGTGTTTTATATAATTTTTCTGGGGATATTGGGTTCAGCTTTCATACCAGATATCACTCATCGTTTCACATGGCAAGACATACTTTTTTTCACAATGCTCTCGTATTCACGAGTGATGAGAATCGCCTTTGTGGATATTGAGGTGAGTTGAGTCGAAGTCTAAGACCTCCAAAACAAAAGGGAAACTAAGAGAGGTTGGATCGGAGCTTAGCATTAAGTATACGATGTTTAAGTCTGTAAAAAAAGACAAGGGGAGTTAGAAAGGGAAGGTGAAGTACCGATGGAAGACTCACTCTGTGGAGAACCAGAACCTCTTATTTATAGAGTATTGAAGGATACTTAGGGTGTTGGATAGGGCGAGACTTGGGGGCATGCTTTGAAGTTGTGGAAAATTTTAGTGGTAACATAATGAAAGTATCACAATGAGTTTCGTATTAATATGATATAATTTAATAAAAGTTTTATTAAATTAAAAAATACATATAAATTATTAGATAAATTAAATATTTTATACATTTACTGTATTGTTACGCAGCCAAGCCATTAGGTCTTTATATTAGGGAAGGAAAGCCGGTGGAGAGTGACATGGGCAAGTGCAAGCAATCTAGCTTTGCATGTGGACTGGGTGCTTTCAGACTCACTTGGATCGATTTGGGTCCTGAAAGCCTCGGCCGATTTCAACAGGATGGAGATAGCCTATGTTAGAAACTAAAAATATCTCTCCGTTTTTCATTTTCTCTAAGCTATCATTGTTTGCTTTTTGTTAATTTTCTTTTTCAATCATTGACATCTCTCTCTCTTTTTCACAAGCGTAGATAATTATAATTCTAATAATTCTTTCCTGTTTAATTGATACAAAATTGGAATCTCTAATTTAGAAATTGAAGGTCTTAGGCTCTTAGCCATTGGGTGGAACAAGAAATTCGGTGCATATACAAAAAAATTAAATACTCTTATCAATTGTTTCAAAAGAAATGGAAAATTACTGTTTAGAACCTCAGATTTGTTGCCCTTTTTGTCTTTCCCACAATTGAAATTTGGCTTCAAATATTCTCATTTCTATTACTTTCCGGTATCAACATCTTATTGATCAGAGTCCATCATTATCCACAATATATATATATATATATATATATATATATCTGCTAATCCCATTTGATCTGTCAATATAGAGCATCGAAATCTTATTGATAAGAGCCTATAATCATATTATTAATTAATGGACTATATATATCTTCAAAACTCATCCACGGTCACAGGAAGAGAAATCTAACCGTTTAATTTGCCTGCAGTCGCTAAAAGTCAGCGTGCATAAGACACGGATTGGAACTATCTTATGTTACAAAGTTTGGAACTTCAATTTTTACGTGCTAAAGAAATCCAAAGGCTAAAATGCCATATTAGTCCACCACATTTTAGGATTTGTATAATTAAATCCATCACTTTTTTTTAAAAAAAATTTTCAAACCGGTGCTCTGTTAAATTCGTAGTTCAAATTGGGGGGTTGCTGTTAATTTTGTCCCGGATCAAATCGTTAATTTGATCTTTAATTTTAAATAATTTAGGGAAAAAATGCATACTTATTTTTTTTGTTAAATTATAAAAAACTAAATCAAATTTGTGTTGAGATTAGACGGTTCACAGTTTTTGCCCCCCCGGACAAAATTAATGAAAAACGATTTCAACCGACAGATTTAACACGAAGTACCATGAACATCAAAAAATCCCCCCCCCACACACACACACACAGATGATGGAATATAATTGCATAAATCCTAAAACATGACGGGGCAATTTGATATTTTAGCTAACCTTTTGGAAGGATGCTAAAATTCTGTTTTTATGGTTTATAATTACTGCTTCCAAGGGAACGAACTCATGTCGTTTCATGGACTGGAATGATCCAAGAACGAATCACCTTGGAATCTCCCTCCAACGACCCCACCACCCTCTTGCTTTCATCTCCGCCGACGCTAGCTTTTGTGAGAGAGCCCATCGTTGTCCGCCAAATTCTTTGATGGTTGTACCCCTGAAAGAACTTCTTCTTATTCTTCTTCTTTTTTTTTTTAATTTATTATTTTTAAAATATAAAAAAAATCTATTGACATAATGAATTAGAATATGATTTATGAACTTATAATGAAGGGGTATAAATGTAACTCAATTTTGATATATACACTGAATTATGGGAAGGAGATCGTTAGCAAAAACTTGGTACTTTTTTTTTTTCTTTTGTTAATTATTGAGGTGCAAACTTTGCGCTTACGGAACATTTATATGACTATGAGTAGCTTGCTTGATTTACCAAGCACTTGGATTATTTGTAATTAGAAGTTGACCCACCCATTACACATTAATTATTGAATTTCGATAGTTTATATAAATTTTGGAGAACTATAGTTCGTTAAAATAAAAATAGCCTTACAAAATTTAACACACAAGCCGTTTTTCTATTAAGAAAACAGTCGGATAGAGATAATCCTAAAAGAAGAAGAAGAAGAAGAAGAAGAAGAAGTTCACAACGAATTGAACCACGTATTAGTGATATGTGTGAGCAGTTGTATATTTATGTACATAATAACTAGTTAGACAATTAATTAATTCCTAGATAGAGTAACATCTAAACTGTTGAAGAAGATGCTTGGCACTAGAGAAGTTTGCACTTTCTCTTACTGTTAAATTTATTATATATGTATGATATAAAATGCATGTTCTGTTTTTCTTTCTAGATATAGTCATAAGCTGCTGACATCTTCCGCCTGATATTATAAACCTTGAAAGATGATTCCTGATAATTGTTGTGTATCCAAGAGTGAATTCAGCATCCATCGGGGCTGGACAATTGGAGTATGGCAGCTCCTTGCACACTTATTCACGATAACTACAATGGTACAGCGTTATAAATCACATTACAATTACAAAAGACGCAAACAATGTGAATGTTTCACATTAATTTGTTGAAGGAAACCTATCATACGATATATCCCAGGTCATAGACCGAACATAGTTATGTGTATGAACTATGAACCCATGTATGATCTTTTGTCCTGCCCCAAAACCTAGAAAGAATCGATTTAAAGGGATCTAAATGGGAAGATGAAAAGCTGGCCTAAATCAAAACTCATCAAGTCCCATTTCTCGGTTCTATGATTGATCGTATATATCGTCAAAATCCTACAACACGGCTAATGGCACTTACCGCTCAAAGCTACTCCGCATGGCTCTTGCCTTGGTGGTCTTCTTCTTTGTCAGCTTCTCTGCCTGCCTCCCAACCGTGTCATACTCGAATGGAGCCCATGCCGGCGCGGCCTTTTGCGTGGAGCCGTCTTTGGTTGCACCCCCGACAATTAGCAGCCTAGTGATGCCTGAATAATGCAAGGACTCGGCAATTTGTAAGGGGGACACACCCTTATTAGTCCTGGCCTCAACATCTGCACCTTTCTTGACCAACAATTCAATTACATCTGCGTTGCCGGACTCCGCTGCACAATGCAATGCAGTGTAGCCTTCTTCATCTTTGGCATCAATGTCAATTCCCTTGTCAAGCAGGGCCCGAACGGCATCCGTTTTTCCTTTGAATGCTGCTCTATGCAATGCGGTCCACCCGTGTTGGTCTCTGCAATTGATTGCTGCCCCATTTTGAATCAACCTGTGGATAGTCCTCACCTCTCCTTTGCGAGCCGCAATACACAAACTATCACCCAATTTTAATGCATCAAACAGGCGGGTGTGGCCACATTCCGCTGCAATATCATAGGCAGTTTTGCCAAATTTGTTACGGATATCTTTGTTGGCTCCCTTTTGGAGTAACAATTTCACCATATTTTCATCTCCAAGTGCTGCAGCTACATGTAATGGGACGTCACCGTCTCTTGCGTTGCGAATATCAGCTTTGGCACCACTGGCTAATAGAAGACGCACGCAATCACGCCTGCGTTCCTCGACGGCGAGGTGCAGGGCTGTGTTGCCGTCTTTAGTGAGAGCATCAACGTTGGCTTCTTTGAGCAAAAGAAGTCTCAACACCTCCAAATGGCCGCCGCCCGCAGCGAGGTGGATTGTACCCCATGCGGACGATTCTGATCTTTCTGTGCTGGCGCGATGGGCCAATAGAAGCTCAACTATGAGGGCGTCACCGGATCCCGCAGCGGCCTCCAACGGGCTAGCTCCGCTCCGATTCTGAAGCTCCACATCAGGCTCAAATTCAAGGAGCAGTTGGACAATATCAGCACGGCCTTGAGAAATGGCAATATGAAGCAATGTTTGACCGTGAGAATCAACCGAATCAACTGAGTTCCAAGCCGGATCGCTAACATCAAGAACTTCTCTAATCTCATCCATTGATCCATTCTTCACAAGCTGGGCCAGCACAGGCGACCCAACAAATATGACCTTTATACCACTGTCAACAAACACTTGCTTCTTTTTGGTTGTGAACCAGTCATTAGGAACTGCATCAACCGTGGTCGCGGGGTCCTTAATCGCCGCCCCGGGAACCACCACGCTGTACAGAAGAAAAGAGTCTTCGCATCGGGGGAAGGATTCCAGAAGAAGCGACCCTGGTGCGGGGCGATATGTAATCTCCACATTAAGCGTTGCAAGTGGTGAAATGATTCCTGACTGAGGCCTCACCGTGTAGCGGCTCTTGTTCACGGCTTGGATCCTGAAGGCCACCGGCATGGTGTACATAACGTTGCGCAGAGCGAGCTCGCCGTAGCATTTCTGGCCTGGTTCAATCCTGACAGGCACCAGGCTTGACGGCTCCACACTTATCAGCCTGTCCATACTGTTTCTTTTCTTTTCTTCTTTTGAACTCTCTCTTTGTGTGTGTGATGACGAGCTAAACTAATTAAGCTATGTCTCCACTTGTTCAATTGGGTTCTCGTTTTGATTCTCGGTGGGTTTTGAGAGAAAAGGAAAATCCATGAAGAGAAGAGACTTTCAGACAATGAAAAAAACATTTGGAATTGGATAAGAGGGTCCGGTCAGGTTGGTGTATTTTAAGGAAGGAAAAGAGAGAGGCCGGCTCTAACAAGAGAATGGCAAGTGGCGGTGTTTAACGACGATGTGACTTTGTTCCGGGCGGCCAACTTATCTGTGAACAGTTGTGCAAACCACATGCCTACGCTGCGTCACCTTTGCGTAAGTTAACGAAAGTGAAGTTTTTTTTTTTCTTCTTCTTCTTTTTTTGTTTTTCCGTCGACAGCATGTTTCAGCGCTTTGTGTTGTGTATCAAAACATGCACTAGGTAACAATTTTTATTGTTACGGTGGCCCGGCACCAATAACTAGTCAGAATTAATTTAATAAAAAAGAGCCATGCCCTTAGCTAATGCAAAATGTCATTCTGAAGAAAGAAAAATTTGTAAATTTTGATCATTCCAGGGCTTCCCGAGTTTAAGTAGCTAATCAATAACACCCTCCCTTTGTAGAATTTTAAAAAGTTCTAATATCGGGCTAAGAAACTACATAAAAAGAGTTAAATTGTTGGGAGAATTTTAAGAATATATTATATACTAAACTCTAGCACATAAATTTCCTCATTCAAAGAGAGTGGAGATATGAATTTAAAAGCAGTTCGTAATAGGACCTGGTCTATAATATAATCATATGGTTCTAATACAAGTCGGATCTTGCATACGAAACTCATCCCATACAAAAATAGATCTATTATTCGTTACTGATTTCTTGCACAATTGACATCTTTCGCGAGTAAATATGACAAATAGAAGAATCGGGTCAAGTTCAGATTGAATTGTTTTGAATTTCAAGTTAATTGAGTGTTGAGTATTTTGAGTTCTAAATCTATTTATATTCAACTATATTAGGTTTTAAATTTAGTAACTTTTAAATTATTTAGATTAATCGAGTGTTTAATCAACCCAATTTTGACTCATGAAGTTAAACTAAATAAACTTTTATCACCTTTATTTGTGATGCTGCTTTCATTCTCTTCCTCCTCCTCGTAGAGAAGGTCCATGTGTAGGTTGATGTGCTGGTGTTGCAGCAATTCGGCCATGAATTTATTTTTTAAAATTTTTTTGAAAAATTTTTTACGATGTGGGTGTACGTAGCATAACATCACTTTGTACGTGGGGGTTCAGGTGGTTCCCAAATGGTACTTTCATTTGCTGTGCCAGCAATAGCAATGGTGGCCATGCCAGTGCACGCTTGGTCATTGCAGAAATGGTCATGTTGGTTTTTTTCTCCTCGCAACGCGTTCAATTAATTAAATGTTTCCCTTGCATAGCCTCCGTCTAAGCATAATCGCCCATTAACATAATCCAGAGCCCTATAAGGAATCTAACGTGCCGTGTGGACTCAAATTAATTTGAGTTTGACAGATTTCTTGCATTGTAGATTCTAATTCGTTGTACCGTTGAATCATTCAAAGCTAGCTAACTGTTTTAATGCTTAATGTAATGTTATATATATATATATATATACGAGCTTTGGTACATGGACGGAGGAAAATGCTGAAGTTAATACATATTTGCTTTATATTGATGTCAATGTGTATTTTAAATATTAAAAAAATTATTTTTTAATGAAAATTTAAAATTTTCATTAAAAACAATGAATATGCAATATAACTATTTTGATTGTGTAATTAACTATCGAGGACTCGCCACTCCGTGCCTGGAATGAGTCTACTTTAGTTGTCAAGGAAAACGAGTCAGGCTTTGGAGCCGGTGAGTAATGTTTGTGGCGGGGACGCTTCTGTCATAGGTTTAGAATTAAAGTAGATTAATTACATTTTATTTAATTTTATAAATAAAAAATTAAATATAAAAAAATTATTATACAATTTTTTTTTTTTGGTCATTTACATGTCATTCTCTATGTATTACTATGCAATAGAACTCTTTTATTAATCAAGAATTTTGGTAAGAAAAAGTTTTCCTCTCGTAACTTTACAATTTGTTACTATAAGAGTAACTTTTTGACATAAAGATTCATTTTGCTACATAAATTTTGCCGCTAATTCTATTATCTCTAGTCATGATTTTAACCTCTAGGTGTCGCAGTGCCTCGAGGAGCATTCATTTTAGTCTTAGAATTATTATTTTTTATATTAGATTTCAAAGGAAAAAAGATTAAAAAGTAACCATATAGTGCTTACAGATCTCATTTTTCAAAAATAGCTTACATCCCATTTGAAACATAAGTAAGATGTTTTAAATAGTTATTTTAATATTTAATAGCAATAAAAAATATAAATGTAATTAAATACTATAATTTTATTTTATTCATAAATAATAATAATCAATAATTAATTATAACAATTAGTAACAATAGCCTGAAAAGCAATAAGTGAAGTAATCTCCTTTGTGGTCTTGAATGTGGGCATTAAAGAGGACAGAAAAAAAAAACAAAGAGAAATGTGATTCAAAAATAACAAGTGAGTTACGGCGTCGTTACCTTCTTTCTAAAAGTAGCCTGATAAATTGTACAGTATATCCACTTATAAGACCCAAATTCTCTTTTTTTTTCCTTGACGATACGATATGGGAGCAAAATGATCACGATCCGTTATATTCTCGTACACAAAATTTATCAATGTCCTCAGCCCAAAATCTACTTTTTTTTAATGATACGAGAATAGAATGACCGGGATCCATTACATTCATCGTAAATGTTCTTGGACAGGCATTAAGTCATGTGAAATTGAGGGTTCTCAATATTCTATACTAAGTCAAGTTCCTACAGTGAAAGGGGTAAAATTTAATATCACTCTGTTACAAAATTATTACCTTTTTCTTAAAAAATAACTAATCAGAATATGTAGTACACTTATTTATAAAGTCCAAATTTTTCTTTTTTTTTACAATATAAGAGCGGGATTACCGCCACCTGTTACACATAACTTGGTTGGACCACTCGAATGAGAGGCCATTGGAACATGCGTTAATTTCTAAACACATCAGGAACAAGATGAAAGGATACAATACCCTCGTTAAGCAACAGGAAAATTTTTAGATCTCACGTGTAAAATGCTGGGTGTAAACAAAGAACTTGGTTTTGTTTACACAAGAGCATTTCTGTAATTGTAATTGGTCCGAGAATATACCAATGCATAAAAAAAATAAATAAAATAAAATAAAAGGTCAAAACAAACACAGAGAAAAATATTTGCAAGTTCATAGCTTTGTTAGGAGCAGGAATTTGGGCACAAGGTCATTGTAGTTTCCTCCTATATTATAAAAGGCTGGAAAGAAAACAAAAAGGAAATAATAAACAATTAGGGCATCAGAATTTGAGATTCAAGAATATTTCTTCGACCAATATAGTGATGAACACGAGGTTTGTATATATGAAGTGACAATAATGGGGCACTCCAATTCAGTCCAACTGAGAGAAAGAATGTTTTCAAATTCCAATCCTTTCGGTTAAAAATTAAAAAAAAAAAAGTAAGTTTCTTTAAACATATATAGATTTTTTGATAATTCTCGTTCCGCAATTAAATTGAGTTAGATGACAATTTTATCTTAAAAGTCGATAATATATATAGATAGATAACATTATTATAGTGATTTGTATATTATTTTATTAATTGTGACCAACTTTTTTCCTAATTTTTTTTTTATCCAACCAACATTTTTCTAGTTGATAATAATTGATTAAGTTCGGGGTAGTTAAAAAGAGAGGCAATAAATTCATTGGGTCAACCAAAAAGAGCAACAAAGGAAAAATCTAAAAAAAAAAAAACAAAAAAGAAAAAGAAAAAAAGGGGGGGAGGGGAAGAGAAGCTAGAGCTGCCAGCTGTGGTTTGCTAGCAGAATAAGAGTAGGCAACATTTAAGTATCGATGCTTCTCTCGAGGTTTCAAGATATATAGGAATACATCTACTTTAGTGTTGCAACTTTTTAGTTTTTAACTTCAAATGGGAATAAGAAATTCCCCCCCCCCCCAAAAAAAAAACTAGTTCCCCACACTTTCCCTATGCAGAAACTTCTCGGAATCACGGAGAGAATCGTAGAAGAAAATAGAGGCAAAGTGGAGTCGGAAAGAATACAAAACCCCCTTATAATAAGAAACAAAAGGCCCCAGAATAATTGACTTCCAGAGTGGCAAAGTGGGTCAGCCACCCGACACAAATCGACGTAGTTTCGTTGACTGAAAAATGTGCCAATTTAACAGTGTCACTTGATGGAAAGAAGACCCATTTAGCCGAGCCAGCTTTTTGCCAATAGTTTCTTCGTTTACGTTGATTGAAATGGACGGAAGGATAGGATACATGAATGTGTGAGAGAAGAAAGTATTAATTTTGGTTTAATTAAATATGCTGCGAACAGGCTTCGGGAAGGGCTGACCAAAATCCCAACAGCTAAAGCCCACGGCTAGAGACCCGCGTGTGGGCAGATCCCGTGGACCTATCTTCGGGAATGGTGTACTTTTTTTACTGCTGAACAAATCAATTTCTTCTAATTTTCACATAAATTTCATTCGCTCGTATTCGGGATATCGGAATCTGGAGCCTAAAATTACAGGCAACGATCAAACTATTTAGACCGGAATTTTTATCGAATTATTTCGAGCAACCAATCGCGTTGTTTTTTGGATCAATTATTAAGATTCCAGTTATTTTCTTTTTCTTTTTTTCTTTTGGGTATTTCATTGATTTTAAGTGGAATTAAATTTCACATAAATTAAATTAAATCATTTAAGTTGAGTTAATAATTTTTCTCAATTTGACCTAAAATTAAAAAATCCAAATATTTGACTACCGGTGTCCAAATTAACAAGACAGAGTATACGAGAAATAGTTGACACGCAAAAGATACTTGTTATTGGTCTCCTCCTTATTATACATAACACAACACTAGAAGACTGAAGGCATAACTCGGACACGGTTCCCCTCCGTAGAGACCTGCAAGAAAGCACAGTATTTCACTAGTTAAAATCCCGATTTAAGACACAGTTCCTGAAATGTTACACAGAGAATAGGAGAGAGACGTTAATCGAGATCGTAGGTGCCCACCAGTTCAGAAAACCACAGAGTGATAAAGAGAAAAAAGAAAAAGAATAAGAACAATGCCACCCTTCGAACAGGTGGAAATAATTTGCCGACAACTTTTGTGAGATCTTGCAAACCAAATGGACGTTGACATAGATAACAAGTGTTAGTAAGATCTTGTAGACCAAGTGGGCATTAAAACTTTTGTGAAACGTACACGAGAAAATAACGATGAGATAAACACACCTAGCTAGATATATCTAGTCATATGAGCATAGAGATGTGGGGATAGCTCTAATCGCTGTCGCTGTCGCTGCTGCTATGTCCATGCTCATGGCCATGCTCATGTTTCTTCTTCTTCTTCTCCTTCTTCTTCTTTTTCTCCCCATCATGGCCGTGCTCATCCCCATGGATCTTCTCCTTGATCTTGTCCACCAAACCCTCCTTGTGCTGCTCACCATGGCCGTGGCCGTGGCCATGATCACCCTTGTGCTCATCATGGTGCTGGTGCTCGCCTTTGTGTTCATGATGCCCTTCACCTTTGTGTTCCTCTTTGTGGCCTCCCCTGTGGAGGGTCTCCTCGATCTTGTGCACGATTCCTGACATTTTTAATCTCTTCTTTTCTCCTCTCGTGGCTTTGCTTTGATGATGGTGCAGAAGAGAAGTCTCAAGAGTCCCTTATTTATAGGCACCTCAACGTGTGAATGAAGCAAAATTTATTTTCACTCGTCTGTTTTTTTTTTTTTATTATATTCTTTTTAGTGGTTTAAAATGATTTAATATGAAAATCTAAAAATAAAAAGAATAATAATCAATATTCTTTTGTGAAGAGCTATTCTAACTCGTTACCAAAACAAAGATAATTCACGATCCTGTGATAAAATGTTCCCCAACGTGACGCGTAGTTTACACATAAACAGGGACAAGAATACCCAATAAAGTTGCATATGCCCCTCCTTGGAAAGCGCCTTTTTTTTATTTTATAAAATTATAAGTTAAAATCAAAATTATAAATCATAGTTATTACTTAATTTTTTGATAAAAATAATTTATTATTTAAATATTATTAGATTTAAATAATTTTTTATATTTAATTTTAATATTAATAAATTTAAAAATTAATATTATTTTTCTTTAAAAAAATTTAAATAAATATCAACAGAGATATTTAAATTTAAATGAATATAAAAGAAAAAAGAGTCAAATTACTGATTTAGATCACTGGCTGATATGATTTTTATTGAAAAGTTCTGACACGATCTAATGGCAATGTCACGATAAATAAAAGCATCATTTACGGTGATACTGTCATCCAACAAAACATAAAATGTCCACGGCCACGAACATGGCTGCCGACCACCCACATTTATGGTGGCCACGTACATGGGCTACGTGGAATTGTGGCTGTGGATGCTTCGAAACATTGGGAAGACGCGCTTATATTTATTACAGACGGTTCGCCTGTATTCTGACAACAATGTTTTTGGAATAAGAGAGAAAGTAAACGTACTCCTTTCGATTACGTTTTCATGTTTTCTATTCTATTTATTCCCAACGAAAGTAATTATCGAGTTATGTAATCCGACGTCCGAGACCTTTTATTCGCCTCACCGCACCGTCATTCAGTCACAGCCTCGTTTAGAGGTAATCAAAATTAATTTTATTTAAATAATTTGATTTAATTTATTTGAATTTTAAGTTCATTTAATTTATATTAACTAAGGAAATCAATGACATATAATTTAAAACATTTAAAATTTAAATAATTCAAATAATCAGATTTAAAATTTATAAGAACTTACAGATTAATATATTTAATATTCAGTAAAAACGAAATTTAATAAATTCATAATTTAAAACATTTTAAATCTTAAATTTAAATAACTTAAATCAAGGCATACAATGTAGAAGATAAAAAATAAAATATTCAAAATTTGATGAATTTAAAATATAAGAAATTAAAATTGTGATAAATTTATAATTTGAAATAATTTAAGATTTAAGTATAATTCCGATTGAATTCATTCCCCCCTACTTTCTTTTTCTTTTTTTTTTTTCCCTTCAAGCTTATCCTACTTTATTCCTTTCTTTTCGCGACCGCGTGGCTTGAGAAAGAAAGATAGATAAGCCATGAAGCTGCGGAATCGCCGGAGGTGTGCCGACAGGCTTGCGACGAATAAGAGAAAGAAAGGTTTTCATTGTGGGACCCACCTCGTGAAGGGACAAGACGGTCCGTTGGGGGAGGACCCCACGCGCACTCAGCTTTATGCTTTTCTTTATGTCTCCTCCAAATGATGCTCTGCCACCTTCAATTATCACCGTTGAAAGGACGACCCCGCCTTTATTCTTCCTTCCGTGTCTTGTTGGAAGGACACGTTCACGGCTCGCAACAGCTTTTGCCGACAGACCAACCCGGAGTTAAAAAGAGAGAGTTTCGTGTACAACTTGGGGGAACCAATATAAATAATTTTTAAGTTAAACCAATCGTGCTCGACACGCATACAAATCTCTTTTTACACCACAAGGATCCCAAGGATGGATGGATGGATGTATGGAAAACGAAAGAGATTACTGACAAGTAGAAGATTAATATACTCAAAAAGCTCCACAGAGTACCACATAGTTTTGGACCAGAGTCACCGAATTGCTCCAAGCAGATTGGCACCGTCAAACTTTGCACCATCCAAATGCTGACGAGTTATAAGAAAGTTAAAAAATGTTGAATTGTAAAGAGCTATACACAAAGATGAACGGACGCCGCTACATAAAGCAAATAACTTGTAGCATTTGTGTCCCATAAAATCTTCAACTTATTAACCAATTAGTCTTTAGCTTAACTGGTAGCAAGAACTTTAATTCTTATGTACCCAAAGGAAAAAAAAAAAAAAAACTTCCAACTTCTTAAACTCTAATGGTCTAATTGGATAAGAAAGCACCTTCTTCTTATTGATAGTAATTAGTGCATGGCAAATTCTTGCACAACGATCTTTTTAAAGAAGGGCAATGCACCTCATGCAATTCAAGGACAAACCTTCATAAACAATCAAAAGGAAGTGAAATGGCAAGCACCACACGTGTTTTTGGCATGTTCAGGGGCTCTATTTACATATTAGTGCTCTTGATGATAAAGAGTTAAAATGATTGGTGAGCATGTGGTATGCTGTTGTGGATATATGAGCAAACACACTCATACATTTGATTATGCAAAACTAAAACGTGAATGGTGACAAACACAGAGGCATCTATTTAAGGCACCTGACAGTCAGCCATACCCATGTAAGGAACATGCTCATTGGCAGGTCCCCTATAACATGTAAACTTAAAAAAGTGGAGAGGACAAGAAAGGTGCCGGGGAAGCACAAACTTACTGCATTTTGGAGATTGACCTGTCGAAGATAAGCTCGCTGAAGGTTTGCACCTTTCAAATTGGCATTATTCAACTTTGCACCCTGGAATAAGTGAGGTTTTAACAAATCAGTACATAGGTTACCAGAGAAACCTGAGACTGAAATGGCTGTACTTCAAGCACTCATTCTTTATGACATGCCCTCAGGTAATTAACTAGATTAACCTATTCCCTTTATTCTCTTAATCTCATACTTCCTAAAAGGTATCAGCCAGATTACAGAACCATACCTATTTGCTTAACAATTATTACCTTTAGATTGGCTCCTTCCAGATTGGCACCTTCCAAGTTTACATTTGTCAGATCAGCAGTCTAAAATTCAGTGACCATCAGGTAAGTCTATCAAACTCCATACCATTGGTTAAGAGGACAAAAAAAAAAAGAATGTTATCAAACTTTACATCATGAATAAACACCTACAAAAACAAATGACAAACTAAACAACTACAGACAAAACTGATGCATCCAAGGCACTTTTTTTTAAATATAAAAAGATGTCAACTAATCTTCTGCCCTATCCCTTTTTTTTTTTTTTTAATTTATTTGTTGTAAAAAATCATCAATACATGAACACCGAAAAATTATAAGCTAAATATGCTTCATAAACTTGAATGAGCAGAAAAGAAGCAAAATATGAATATCCCATGCTATTCATAGACTGATGGATGCCGAACCTGCAAGTGTGCAGAGCGGAGATCTGCTCCACAGAAACTGGAATCTATTAAACAAGCATCTGCAGCAAAGTGACATCAAATCAAATTCAGTACACTTCCACGATCTAGACAGCAAAATTGAACATTGACAACATCTGATTAATAATTAAATAAGAGAACAGGAACCAATCAGGTAATATAGAATATTGAAAATTTGATCATTCTCAAATGCATGATAGGATGAATAGAACTGTATCTAGGGCCATGACAAGCTGCCCACTACTTGCATTACATTTCCAAATACAGTTCTAGATGAGCAGTGTTTGCCTATCCAATCATCAAACAAGTTATTAAGCGATTGAATTTCATCAAACAGGAATGCCGACCAAATCCAGATTTCTAACAGCCAAATGCCTTCCAATTTCTCCGAGTCATATTCCAGTTAAATAGAGTGACTGGTGCTCCCAAAGAATTGATGTACTTCCCTCATCAGATCGGTAAACCAACTTTAATTGTCAATAAGTGAGCAACAACACAGATAAAATACGTTCCCTCCTGCACATAATACATCCACTTTATTTTTATGTGTACAAAACATGTGCACCTGAAATAATAGACCTCTACCTTGCAGGTTTGCACTCTGAAGATTAGCACCAGCTAATAAAGCTCCACGAAGATTTGCACCCGTAAATTCACATCTTCCCTAGGCATGAAACAATTATCAGAAAAACAATATATGATGCAACATATCTTAAGAAAGGAATCCAGTGTTGCTTTGATTATCTTACTCTCGCAAAGTTGCATTATGGAAAATGGAACCCTCAGCATCCACATCCTGTAATAATATCAAATGTTTTCAATATGCACATCAGATTGACACTAAAGATAAGCCTGAACAACATATGGTAGATCTCAGAAATGAATGAGCAACTCTAGAAGCAACTTCATCACATGACACTGCACGAAGAATTTCCACAAATAAACTTTCCCAAATTTCCATCCACTAGAATTTACTTATGAAGATGGCAACTTATCATCATCATAACATCATATGCCAATAACAAAGTCATTTAGTCTTCTCCCTACTCTAACATCAACTTTCAGTACAAATTCCTGCAAACATTGTGCTGCTCCTAAGGTTATGCAGAAGTTGGAATAGCAACAATTAAATCATAACAGTTGAGCAAAACTAAGGGCAATCCCTCAACCAGAAAAGCAAATAAAGTGAGGGAGTTCTTGCTGGAAGGTGTTCTGTCCACATGAAAATTAGGCATACCCGGAATTTTGCACACTGAAGGTTTGCACGTGAAAAGAACACATTTTTAAGACATGCATGGCTAAAGTCAACAGACGAGAGATCCTGCAAGTAAATACAATAGACATTGGAATCAGTGTCATTACTGAAGGTAAATAACTTCAAGCAAGCTAGAATCTGCGCTTTGCTGTCTTCACAAGCTGATAGAACATAGCATTTAGTTGCAACACCCATTGAAACAAGCAAAACTTCTCCTAGAACCAAACTCTGGATGAATAGATGGGTATATCGAGAGTTTTCTACAGCAATTCAACCAGGGATAATTGGGATATGGCTTGGTTATAAAGACCTTTTGAGCAGCGGGACCAGCAATTTTACCAGTTTAGAGAGATCAAGGCCAGAAAGATTAACTCCTCGAAATCGAACTCTCTCAGACTGTATACACTTGATGACATCTGTCCGTGTCAACTCGGTATCTAATCCGTCAATTTCCTTTCTCGCATTCAAAGCAGAATCAATTCCCTCTATGAGTCCCTAATACACAAAGAAATAGGCAAAAAAATTAAGGCTGCATTCAGATTTTAACAAAAAATATTGGCAACTGTTTCCTCATGCCTGAGAATGACTGCTCTCAAAGGAAAGTCTAGTTCTCCGGATAAAGTTGAACAATTTTCCTGAACATGGTTAGATGCTGAAATTCCTTAAGGAGATAATTAAATGTAGATGCATGAATATGAGCCTCATGAAAAATGAGTAAACAGATTACGACTGATCAAAGTAAAAGCAGACAAGCTGATAAATTTGATTACACTAACAATAAAAGCCAATAAAAAGCCCTGTTAGGATCTTGTGAAGCAAATAAAAAAGCATTGTGCTGCATAAATCCATGAAATAGCCCTGTTAGGATCTTGTGAAGCAAATAAAAAAGCATTGTGCTGCATAAATCCATGAAATAGCCCCTTTGAAATTGAAGATGATGGATTCACAAGTGGAAGATAAAAAAAAAAAAAAATTCCTGCTCATCCAAAGTGAAATGTACACATCATTAGATTGCATATTGACGAAACATCTGAAGTAACACAAACACATTTGAAGCACCAAATGGAAAGAAAAATTTCTTGCATCCACATACAAGTAACCGATAATATTCTGCCTCCCGCATGAGCTCTGAATATTCACTATCTACCAATGTGGGAACCACGCCATCTCTCAACCAATTTAGAATATGCCGAAAGTGTTTCCCATCCCTATCAACAAAGACATATCCCTGTGACAATTTAAAATCATAAAGATCTGTAACATATTTTGTTAACCGAAAAAATAGCACATGTATGAAAAACTCATGCAAACTGCAACAAAATAGTTTCTTTACATTTCTTCTTTATGAAAATTTAAAGAAAAAAAAAAGACCAAAAACTGAAGCAAAAAGAAAGATCAGGGATTGAAAGAAGAAATAAATTCTTGTCGAAGAAGACAATGCTCATTGCAATCTGGTTTACTTACATTCCAACCTATTTGGGTGGAATGGTTTTGGAGAAATTTGGAGGAGTAGAGATCCTGCCAAATCATTATTATGTTACAAGGTAAAGTAATTCTGCAAAAATAAACCAAATATTCATAGCAAATTCCCTTCAGTTTTCTTTCTCACTGAAAAAACAAGGTGTATTTCCCCTAGCAAAGCATTTAACCTTCGCATACCCGTATCAATAGTAAGCCAGGCACACATCACTCGCAGTCTCCGAAGGGGTCATTTCAGATATCTTAAGGAGCAAAAAGAAGATGTAGCATACAGCTAGTGGCAGAAAACATATCTGTTTCAACATATCAGCTTTGCAATCCTTACCACTTTAAAATTTTCACTCACTTTCCTCCAAATTATTTTATAAAATAGGGATTAAAAAAATCTAAGCACGTAGCAAAACCTTGTCGGGGTCCTCGCACACTGTATGACAGCCACTGAACATTGCAGCAAGCATTGAGTCAGGTTCACGCTGTGTCAATGTATCCACAGTAGTGCAAAATTTCTTCCCTCCTGTAGATATAAAGACACAGATATCATACAAACTTCAGCTATGTAACAAATGCATTGAATGAATAACTTGGAAGAACTAGAATCAGACAATATAACCCCATAAAAAATCACTGCATTAGTCTAACTAAATCCATAAAGCAATAACTCATTGTGACATACCAACTAATATAAATTCTAACTCTTTGTTTGTATACAAAGAAAGTGCAAGGAAATGACCTTATAACAAGTTCCACTCAAATATCTGTAAGTTAAAGCTGAGTCAACAGTAGCTAAATTCAGCTAACTGGACTATAATTTCATCCATTTCCAAAAAATGGCATTCTTAGTGTACGAGGCTCCTACACTAGAGAGTTTGACAAAGGTCAGATGTACAGTCTTATAATGTTATTTCACAAAAAAATTAAAAAAAAAAAAAAAAAAGTTTTTGCGGCTCCATTCTGTACAATATGATAACCTTTACCATTACGCTGAGGTTCGTCCTTCTGAAATTTTTTTCCATTTCCAAATCATACAAAAGAAAGACCCAAGAAAGGAACATAAATCACGTAATTGAGAATTTGTTGCGTCACTTTTTCCTCCATTCTCACAGCATCCAAACACAAGGCAGAAAGAAAACTAGAGCTAACTGGCTTCCATGAGGGAAATTAAACAACCATTCAATCAATCAAACTTATAATAATAAATTTGCACTGGAAAGAAATAGTGAATTGGGGTTTTTTCAGTTTCCTCCAAAATGGGAGATCTCACGCTCATCTCCCACAAACAATCACAAAAACAAGCACACAAACACGCGCGCGCGCGCGTACGTGCGAAGATTAGACACTCGTGGAGGAAAAGAGACAGAGAGGGAGCTGACCGATGTTAAGGCGAACCGGAGAGGAGCAATTGGTGATCTTCGTCATTGCTGCTTGGAAGCGAGAATCACTCTGCCCTCCAAAAACACCGAATTCAATGAAATTGTGAGCTTCCCTTTGCTTATTAATTTATTATGTCACGGATTTTCGAACCACCGATCAGTATTTAAAAATTTTTAATTTAATTTTAAAATTTAATAAAGATATAAAAATATTTAAAACAAAAATAATTTTTATTATATAATTAATAATATACTGAATTTGCAGACAGAAAAAAAAAAAATAATAGTAATTGAACAAAATAAGCACCCATCAAAAATAAATAAATGTAAATAAAGTAATACAATTTACTTTTGTTTCATTAACTTATTTTTATTATATTATTATGATTATTCTTATAATATTTATATTATTTTATTAAGCAATCTGATTATTTATAATAAAATTAGAATAATGCTTGTTAGTTATCAATTTACTCCCAAAAATATATATATGGTGATAAGCGAACAATTTTAAGGATAAAACAATACACTCAATAGTATTATCTACGCAATCGGTCAAAAAACAAAATAAAATTTATAATTATAATTTGACAATTATTTTATTTTTATTTTTATTTTTGCCTATTCTCTATCGTCAAAATTTATGGTATTATTGTTTTACCGTTAATGGTAGTCATATGGTGCTTTGAAATTTTAATATTACCCTTTTGCTCTCTCTCTCTCTCTCTCTCTCTCTCTCTCTCTCTCTCTCTCTCTCTACATGTACATAATGAATGTCACTAAATCCCAAATTTAGTGTTGGGTCATTTCCCTTTTAGTTAATAATTTCGAAACAATAAACTTTAATTGTTAACTATAGGCCATGGTATATAGAATTGATTTTTTGTTATTACAAATAAAAGGTTTTTTTTTTTTTTTGAAAAATATAGCATGTGATCTATGAAAAAATAAAAGATTAACTTACACAGAATTAAGTTAAAATTAAAAGAAAAAATAAATACCATACAGTTGCGGAAAAACAAGCCGGCTGTTGAGTGGACAGATACCTGAAGCAGGTGCTGCCATGACAGACTGATAATAATTGACATCCATCCGCCAGGGCCAAAGATGTCAATTCATATTCATAGATGTGCCTGGTGCATCTCTTCCTTCCTTTTCATTTATATATTTGCACGCAAGGGTGGTTGCAATTTGTTGATGTATGATAATATATGTTCTCTCCTTACGGTATATTCCTGGCTTGCAGCTGGCCTTGTTGCTGTTGATAGAAGCCCTGCGATGAGCCACTTATGGAGGGCGTGACATCAACTACTTTTGTACAGATTGATTGTTTAATTTCCCTGTTTCTTGATTATCTGGAAATGGTTTCTCCCCTGCCATTTCGTATTAGTTCACCCCCACAGAGCCAGAAAGGGAGAAAATAAAGAGAAAGTTCGCATCATTAAGGCATGCAAGAAAGTTGCATTTCCAATGGCATTTTGTTCCATTTGATGGCTTGATTCTTTTTTTATTGTTCTTTTCGTTGTGGGGTTGAAATTTATGTTTAACCATATCACGTTTATTGGTTGGCTGTAATTTCTGCAGGGAATTAGATGCTGCCGTGCACAAGTTGGCGGAAGGGTTTGAAGCAGGATGGAAACCTGAAACAAATGATTACCCAAGGAAACTGCTTCAATTTTGTTGCCTAGAGGCGCTTAGTTAAGAGTGTAAATACATAGAGGAAAAAGATTAATGATGGGTCATTCCGCCGGTTCGACACGATGCTTGCTCGGGAGATGCCCGGCTCCCAGGACGAGGAGTCCCATATGGTACAGCTATATGTTTATTTACCATACGTTGACACACAGCCATTTGTTAAAGGAATTTCTCCGGGATAATGTTCGAGACTCTTCATTGATAGCCAGAGGCCTGAACTTACGTGTATGATGCATGCAAACATACACTGAAGCAGAAAACACGGGCCTGGGTGATTTCTAAGTTGCAGTGAAACAACCTCATCTTACCCTAAAACTCGTCCTTCGTCGACAACACGTAAGTAGTAATAAAAAGTTTTTACCGTAATGCAGATTTATAAAAGTTTGTTACAGGCGGATTCATTGGTAGTGGGTGTCCTTCCAATACCAGGAGGAAACGGCTCTTATGTGTTGACAAAAAAGCAATTTACCTTGGGATCAGTTTTGTAGGAGAGAGAGCACACTTGTGGTTTGTGTAAAACATGTCTGTATCCTGGCCAAGAAAAATAATGAAGCGCAGTATGTTCGACCGTCCAGAGACCATTTCTCATTTCTCTGTTCCATCATTAGCAAAATCATCAGTTCGCTCTTTGCTTTTATCTCTGATGGTTTACACCTCGTGGCATTCGTACAGGAGTGTGTGTGAAAGGAAAGAGAAGAGAAGAAGATACCTGCAGAAATTTCCCAGCAACAAGACGACATCCCTCTTTTCTATACAGACCTTATGTCTCTTCTTGTAAGAAATTCATTTTAATTCTTTTGCTGCTCGTAGAGAAGGCACTGCATTGTTTTACATACATTAAATTTTTGACTTCATTTTATGCTACCTATGCTATATTTAGTTCACTTACAATGATAGGTTTAATGATGAGCCAATTGGTGGAGAAGATGCGTTTCATAACTCTGTTAGAGGGGATTGATCGTGGGATGCCATTATAAGCCGCCAAGTGCAGTAATTGCAGGCTCCTCAACATTGGCTAGCAAAGTTTGTGAACAAACTATGCTAGGAAAGATCGTGGAAAACAAGTCAAACTTTAGGAGGTCAAAATAATTCCAGATAAGTTCCGCCATTGGCCAAGGGCCCGACCAACCCAACTCCAAAAACCAAAGACTACCCTCTGTGTCACAGGAATTAACATGGATTTTATATACAAACTTTGTTTTGAGCTTTTTTACCTATCGTTGTCATAGTTCGATGGAAATTCCATTCCCCGTAATCACTTGTTGGTACTTGGTCTTCACACCCTTGCCTTCTCCAGATCCGGAAGGTCTGCAGAACGTATCTAATACTGTCAGATATCACATGATTATCATATTTTGTGACAAGAAAAAACTGGACAGAAATGATCAAACCATGCATCACAAGTTTTCAAAACTAAAATCCAACTGCACACATAGTATAATAACTGAAACAAATTTTCTGCATTTTTTGTTTAAAAGGCATTATGCAACAGAAACAATGTGTATTGCCTGCAAGTTTGTCATTACAGATGTTCAAAAATTATTCGAGGACAGGTATTGAAACAATCCAATGAAGCAGAGAAATGCTGTTCTATGCACATCAGGGCATACAAATAAGCTGCTCAATATGCAAAATTTAATTATTTTGCATAAATTATTAAGTTCTAACTTACAAAGCATTCCTTCACCATCACTGCTTTCATCATCGTCATCACCATACTGCAAAAGCGCAGATATTATATTAGTCAAGCACAGACATGAGGCACTGGTAATATTGACTGTCTACACATTAATAACAGAATTGGGAGGTAAATAAGATTACCGCAACATTATCGTTGTCTGAGGCCAAATCGGCTGCAAAGGATCACAAGCATTCACATCAGATGCATTAAATATTTGTTGCAAAACTAAAGTTCTAATTAGCCACCAGCAATGCGATCTGATGGTAGAGCAGTTGGGCTCTTAATCCCAGCAACCAAGGTTCAAATCCTAACACCCATGAAAAAAAAACCAAAAACTCAAGTTGTAATTTATTGCATGCTGGATAATTATGTCATGATAAATTTGTTGACACTAGCCTACAGCAGCTGTAGGCACAAAGCATAACTGTGTCCTCAAATTGAACTATATCATCAGGTACAAATTGAACATCAGATGAAGAAAAGCATTCAATTTATGGATTGCAAACAAGTGCCCCAAGATTGCTTACATATTCTATGCCCATCTGAAGCTCAGAGAATGAGAATGGCTAAGAATAAGTAGTTTATTCACACATATCCAAGCAAGAGTTTATTCATACAATGAGACTGATATCAATTTTGATCAATGTCTAATAACATGCAGGGAAAAATAAGCAAATAGCTTTAAGAATCTTTTAGAATGAATCTCTTCTTCCCCTAGCTAAGAAGAAAATAAATGAATACCTCTATATATAAGATTGTAAAACTGTAAAAAAAATGGGAAGTTTTTGTCATAGCTTAAACTTAAGTTCATCAGGAGAAAAGAGGTCCCATGATGAGTTTTATAACAGTGCAATGTATAAAGGAGAAACCTAAACTCATTCCCCAGTCCCCACCTCATTGAGGTATTCTAATATGTGCAGAGCAAGCAATAGCTAACATAAATACATAATAGCCATCAAAAGGGACTACAATAGGCCCTATAAATAAGCAGGCAAACTCACATGACATGTACATGGACAAGATTTGGTGATGTCCCTACTTGACTGAAATATTTCAAAGCAAGCAGGAACTAACTTAACAGGAACTAGGAAGCTACCAATGGGATGGGATCGAATTCAGGTTATAAGAAGGCAAAGCCACTTAGCATTCCCCAGTTAGATTGGAATATTAAGATATATGGAAAGCAAGAATTGAGATAACATAAAGATAGTTGACTCAAGAACTCCAATAAATCAAGGTATAAGCAGACAAAATCACTTTGCATTAAAGCAATCCGAATGATGGTGCATTCATCTACCCCATGCAGACCAGGCATACACAGACTAGCCTTTCATTTTCCAAAATCCATGAACAAGACAGGATGCTAGTTAAGCTTGAGTTGAACTTGCAACTAAGCAACACAGGTATCCAAACTAAGTCAGTTCCAGAATGACAGCTCATATATTAAAAAGAAAAAAAAAAAAAACAGGGAGAGAGAGAGCTTACATGCTGACTCTTCATCATCCTCATCACACCATTTGTTCCAATCAACCTTAATGTAAGGTGCAGGCTTTTCTTCTGACTTCAGTAATCTTTTCCACCAGCCTTTCTCTTCTTTCTGAACCGAGCTTATTATGTTCCTTAGGCCAACCTTAGTTTTACAGCCCTGCACCAGAAAAAGCAGAAGACTCAGAGCATGATATTAGAATCTTTGGAAGACTTGAACTGAAGCACTAGAATTGCAAGAAATTAAGACCAAACCTGTTATTGATTGAAAATTTGAAAATCTCCCATGTAAAATGATTAGATATGGAGTATAAAGTTAAACGTATTCAAAGCAGCAGCCATCTAAAAATAAAGGAAGATGCTTCAAATATCCAGGATGATTCATGAGATGGATAAGTAAATTTCATGACAGAATGCGAGTACCTAATCAATGATGCTATGTACACAACCATGGTTCTGGCAAATTTTTTGTCAGATCATCTTATAAATGTGATCTTACACTGAATAACCTGCCAAAGCTCTATGCAAGTATAGAACTTCATTGATCTGTCATAACCCTACAATGCTATCTATGCTGAGCCAAAAACAGAAGCACGGCTTCAGAATGTCTCTCTTCTCATCTCATTTCCCTGTCAACTCCCACAAGTCTTTTTGTTGGACAAGCTCTGGTAACTAATCCTAACAAGTAACAACTATGGCACTACAAGCAATCCAGAACTTATGATCTGACTTCCCAATTATCCCCTTCAACTCCAGAGAAATCATATCCAAGGAACCAAAGATTGGGACTTTACCCTCAAACAATACATAGATCTCCAAGATCCCTAAACCACCTTCAAATTTCCTAACAAACTTTAAAAAATCCCAAAACTCCAAACGAAAAGACCTATGCCCACTTAAAGTAGTAAATTTCAGCAACTAAGCTCTCTACGCAAAATAAAATAACATGTATAGCAAAGCTGAGACAGTTACACGAGACCCATTAACAAGCGGTGGATAAACATTGAGTATGTCATAAGGGCGTTCTCCGAGAAGGGTAAGATACATGCAAGTCTTAGCCTTGTGTTTTCACAAAGAGACTATTTCCGTGACTCAAACCTATGATCCTTGGGTCAAAATAGAATAACCTTTACCATTACACTCGCCCTTTCTGAGCTAGTCACAGCCTAGCAGTGGAAAACACACAAAGCAGAGGTTTACAGCATAGACAGAGTAATGGGGGCAAGAGAGAGAGAGAGAGAGAGAGAGAGAGAGAGAGAAAGGTTGACCTGAGGTAGAATGGATCCATAAAGCTGCAGAGTAAAATCAAAGGATTCGCCTTGGACACCAACAGCCGAGAAGCTAAACAGACCCTCTGGCTCACACTTCACTGATATGTCTTTCGCATCCGGTAAAGCCACCGTCAGGTACACCTTGTCCGATCTCTGCGCCCACAAAACCTCCGGATTCCGGCTGTGTACATTACCCAACCGAAAAAGAAAGATCAGAAATAAAAAAAAAAAAAAACAAAAAAAGAGCACGTATAAGTAAGAGAGAGAAAAAGAGAGAACCTCATATTGGGAACGGCGGCGGTGGCGGTAGAAGCCCTGAAGAGGAAGAGCAGCCTTTTGGAATGCTTTGGGTCGAACGGGGCTCCTAGGCAGATTGAAGAATCGGGTCGAATGTTCAATTAAATTTGGGTCATTTTTTCTTAAAATCGGATCCATCTAACATGTTACTGTTTGGATATTTGTATATCGGTAAATTATAAAAGTTTTCCTTCAAATATTTTTTGCGTCCCATTATAATATAGTCCATTAACAAGATATATTTTTTACCTTTAGTTGATTGTGCACATATTTTTAATTTTAAAATTTTTATATATTTTTTATATTTTAAGTTAAAAATCATAATAATAGAATAATGAAGATATATTTTATCAATAAATTTAAATTTTACTTTAAAAAAATATTTTGATATATATAAAAAAAATTTGGATGAATTACATATTTTTTCTTTAACGTGTGTTTTAAATAATTTTGTAAAACACCAAAATGTATTTTTTTAAATTAAACTATTTAATTGGTTGACTACAAAAACAAAAAAGAAAAAAATTATTTGATGGGACAAATTTTTAAAACATATTTGTTGGTATTAATGTATGAGATTAGGTCACAAAATTTATGCAAAATTTACTTGAATACTCGTTCGTTAAAAAATATTAAGCAGTTTTTTTTTTTTTTTCAGTCAAAAAATGAAAAACTTGTTTATCAATTTTTTTTTTTTTTAGTACATGAAAATACTGTTAATGTTAATAATCAGTGTGCCAAGAATTGTAGTTATTGAATCACAGTTGGGAGATTTGATTTGTTAGAAAGTGTGAACGTGTAACTTAAAAGCTTTGAATTGGTCCTCGGAAAGTAAGCACTGGGGTACAACATTCTTGATCAGGCTTTCCTTTATCGGTTTGCATTGGATCTGAATATTCTGAAAAGAAGAAAGATGAAAAGCACAAAATAAACGATGAGCATTGACAAAATAAGCCTTTTTTCTTGCGCAGAAGACACAATTACTGGGAAGCATTTGTCACCCTTTACAAAGAAAGAGAGCAAGAATATCAACAAGTCCAGTCTAAGCTGGCAAATGGCCAGCAATGGTGATAAATAAGAATCATGCACACAGCAGAATTGCAAAGAAAAATAGATCATTTTGTTAAAGGATCGGAGGCTTCACTGGCGGTTCCACTCAACCTTATTGAGAGAGATAAACATGTGACTTGTGTCACTCTTTCAAGACAAAGTCTGCAATGAACTAGGCTAGAAAACAGTGTTCAAACTTAGCAGAATTCAAAAAAAAAAAAAAAAAAAGCTACAAGCATCTAGCCCCCGGGAAACAGCATCCATTTTCAGCTCCCTGGAAAGCAAATAGAGGGAGTTAATACTGAGAACAGAAAATCAATTCATTACATAGGGATAATTCAATGGAACACACAAAGACAGACAAAGAGATGGTTGCTACAAGAGAAGTCATCTGTTTCATGTCGATAAGCAGCTAAAGGAATGTAGAGTCACATGTGCACACGTCTAATAGAATCAGTTCTATGGTATTATGCATGGAAAAGTGGACTATTCATGCAGCTTGTAGACTGCAACATATCTACTCTGATTTTGTAGGACAGTGATTGCTAACTAGGTTCTCACCTCGCTGTCCAATCCACAATATCTGGCTTTTCCTAGTATTATTCGTAGTTCAGCAAATCAAATATGCGCACAATATGTGAATGTCTAAGCTACAATACAATGTAAACTACTCACAGTGGTTTGGCACTCACCATGTCAATTAGAAGCAGCAGAACTTTCTCCCTCTTCTATCTTTATTTTTGAATTTTGTCCTGCAAATGTTATGGAGCACGAGTTCTGGAATGTTACTTTGATGCTGCATAAATATAAGGTAAAGTCACCGTACCAGCTAGGAAAATTAACTAACCTCTCCTGCACACAACACGCTGAAACCAAGATCCAGAGAATGGTCTCTTCTTTGAAACTTGTGAGGGTGAAGGAGCTCCACTGTCGTCAATTTCCAAGTCAGGTATGTCTTTGATCTTTTCCCA
>CM034048.1:10908855-10949617 GCA_019804595.1 Bruguiera parviflora | reverse complement strand
CCCGTAGTAATGTCGCGTCATTACATATGTCCAATGCTAGATGCTGATATCGCCGTGCAAAATCAGGACCTGGAAGTGTCGTCATCAGTTCACAGTTTCGAATTTCGAGCTTTTGTGGAGCAAAGATACGTGGGAGCCCTCGCAACTTGGGACAATTGATGACACTCATTTCAATAAGGTTGTGAAGTGAAGGAATTTGTCCGGCTAAAAGTTGCCCCTCAGCATTCCTGAACTGGCATGGAATTACTTTTTCTTGCCAATCCTCCATAGCAATGTTGTCAACAAGCTTCAAAAACATCAGAGATGGTGTAATTGGAAGAGCTTTAAGTGAGTTGCACTTTTTAATCCGGAGGACTTGTATATTAAGAAAGAAGCGAGGCAACTCGACCAGCTTGGGGCAGTCGCTGATCTTCAGCCACCGCAGGGAAAAGGATGGAACATCTAGCCACTCTTCCAATTCCAGGAACCCTTTGAGGGTGAGTTGCTTAAGGTGAGGCAGCGATCCAAGGGTGAGGACTTTGCTTTTTGTGCAATGATTGAAAGAAATTGTGCTCAGATTCTGGAGCGTCCCATCTCTTATCCAATGCGGAAAGTTAGATCCCCTGTAATGGGAAATATGGAGCTCCTCCAAACAGTGGTGAGGCTGGAGATCTTTCAGTACACTCTCCTCTTCTGCTCCATCGTTCCCATTGACATCTCTGCTTCCCCACTCAAGCACCACCTTTCGAAGCCTCTCCTTCCCTTTCAAATTAGCTTCTGCTGCATTCACTGCATTCTCGAGATTTGATATGTGCAATGGTCCGGTGAGAAATCCCATGTGCTTCAATTCTACGATTTGGTATCCTCTTTGGCGCCCGATCTTAAAGGCGTGCAAATCACGCAGGCTTGCCAGATTCCCAAGTCTTGGTGGCAAAGAGGTGCACTTGAACCAGAACATATCATCCAGCTCAAGATATTCAAGGTTCGCCAGCTTGCTCAAGTCGTCGGGAAGTTTGAAAAACCAAAGGCACCCCAAGAGCTTCCGAGTCTGTAAGTTGTACAGGCTGCAAACCGTGTTGGGAAGCTCTTTGATTTCGGTCCTTGAGAGATCGAGGTAGCGCAACAGCTTCAACTCTTCTATCGAGCTCGGCAATTCAAGCAGTGTGCTCGAACTCAAATCCAATGCGCGGATGTATCTCAGGGAATGAAATAACTTATCATGGGCCAGCCCGAAATTCTTCAAGTGTCCGGTAGGCAGTAAAAACGTTCGCAGCTTCGTGGAGCGATCAGCCATCACCAGGCAAGGCTGCTCAACATCTTGACAAAGTACTGAAACATGACGGCAATTAGCCGGGAAGCTACATGATTTGCTATCACTGACTAGGCAGCAATATGGGTTTGAGATTGATTGTGCCAACTCGTGAATAAAATCGTGCATTCTGAATCGCTCCGCATCGCCAATTTTTAGGGGTTGAAAGAAGGACCTTACCAGCAAGTCATCGAAGTATTCAGCCCCAACATCCTCTGCACTAACTCGTCCTCTGGACTGAATGAATGACTGTGCCATCCAGAGCTTGACCGTATCTTTCTTATTGATGAGATGGGCCTTAGGAAATATGGAACAGAATAAGAACAGTTGCTTTAGATGAGGAGGCAGGTGGTTGTAGCTCAACTTCAAAGCAGGAAGAATTTTAGGCGTATTGGTATTGGAATTTTGATCTTCTAGCTGCCATGTATCGCTTGCCAACATTCTTTTCCATTTTTCCACATCAACATTGCCCCGCAAGAGACCCCCCATTGCCTTTACTGCCAAAGGCAGGCCTTGGCACTTTGCAATAATTTGCTTGCCAATGGCTTCCAAATCACTCCGAAGACGACCCTGTAAAAAACCTCTCTTGAATGCCATTTTTTCGAACAGTAACCAACCATCTTCCTCGGACAGCAAGCCCAAGTGGTGGGGAGGCTGTGTGCCAACAGCATTCGAGACCGCTAGGCTGCGAGTGGTAACTAGAACTTTACAGCCATTCCTTGCCAGCTGCAAGAGTTTTAGAAGCGGGTCCCAATGCTTGACATACTCTTCGGTCCAAACGTCATCCAGAACAATGAGACAACGCTTTCCTGACATGAAATCTCGAAACCGAGACTCCATTTGCATGTCAGTTATGTCAGGAGAAAGCTTTGCCTTCTCGTAGCTCTCCATGATTTCTCTGAGGATTCTTGTCATGTGGAAGTCAGCGGTGACACAAATCCACATCTTAGAAATTGTAAAATGTTGATCGATCCTTTCATCATTGAAGACAAGCTGAACAAGAGTTGTTTTTCCAATTCCTCCCATCCCATAAATTGGAATGACAGAAACATTGCCTTCTGAGTCAGAATTCTCTGATAACAAAAGATTAACTATTTCTTCTTTGTCCTTCTCTCTACCAAAAACATTGGTTGGGTCGACCACAAAATCCGTTAATGGATGTCCTCGCAGGGGCCCAGCATCAAAATCGCTGCTGCTGAGTTGAAAATTCTGTCTTTCCTTTGTAATTGTGTCCAGTCTTTCTGAAATCTCCTTAATCTTATGAGCAACATCGTACTTGAAGGAGAACTCACCTAGTCCGAAAAAACGACAAACCTTGCTGCCAAGATTCTGCTTTCTTTTCCAAGCAAAAGTTTCTGTCGCAAAAGCATCCAGCACGTCTTCAGCGTCATAAGCAGCATCTTTAAGTTTGGCCAGCCAGTCTCTCAAGCTTCTGTCGCCGAGCTGCTTCTCTTCTGCATCGTTCAGCACGGCCCGGATAGCTTTTAGATTGCTGGACAGACACTCCACAGCATCCTGGACACCGCAGACAAGAAGAAACTCTTCGTGGATAAAGGTTGTGATGATCTCGATCACTTTATTCACAACAGGGCTAACAAAAAGGGAAATTGGGTCACTCATCTCTTCTCAAAGTAAATATTTTCAATGCGACTCACCCAGCAGAGAAAACCAACAGGAAATGTTAAAAAGAACCAAAACAGACTCGAAAGAAAGAAAATGAGGACTACAGAAGAATGTACTTCAGCTTCGGAGGCAAAGAGAGAGGAGAAAATGATCAACGACAGCAATATGCAGAGCCCTGCCAAGGTCAGAGAGCACTCTCAGGAGGGTTTCAGCTTTCTAGCTATGTTCATGCTTTTATATTGAAAAATTAATCCTCTTTTCGCCATGATGCAGTGGAGGTTCTTTCCTCGGATTGTAATGCTAGACGCCTGGTGCTTTCCTTTTTCTAGAAACAGATTTAAGGCAATACGCTTGTTTGTTTAATTTTTCTTCTGGTAAGGTTACCGGAAGAGCTTCCTGGAATACGACAACCCGTTCCTAATTGTGGTTGTCAACTTGTTCGATGTAGCTATTTAATTTCATTATATTTTACTTTTTTTAAGCTATTTCACCATCTAAATGCTGTAATTAGAATTTTCACATTAGCATTGACCACACGGTTGCGGTTTCACGCCACGTCAAAAGGACTTTTTCAATCCTATTGTTTGCTAGAAAGAGTCAAGAAAGGAAGCGTTGTGAAAATATATAGCCTACCAGTCCGTGCGTCCAAAAGGAATCCATGCAAAAAGGTTAATTTTTGTGCTCTGTGGTCCAGGCTTTCTCCTAGAACCAGTCAGGTGCGAACCCATAAACAATATGATTACACAGATGCTCGGTTTGCGATTTTTTTTCAATGCTGTATCTATCCATTATTGCTTGGTACAACTAACTCTTTTTTTTTTTTTTTAAAGAAAAAGTCAAGTAATTAATAGTAGATAAAAATATAATTTTTTTAAATAAAATTTAATTAAAATAAAAATTATTACATTTATTGTATAAAAAATTATATAAAATATATAATTTATTTAAAAATTTTAAATGTCTATTTAATTAAAATTTTTATAATTATTTAATTATAAATTATAAATTAAAATTTATACTTGTATGATAATAAAAATTAAAAATTAATATTTACAATAATAAGTAATTAGAACTCTCAATTTAAATACTTATTCTACAAGGGAACTTGTATAATTCTTTTCCTAAAACTACAAGGTTCTTATACACGGAGACTAAAAATGCAAAGCAACAAAATCCAGGGTGATAAACTTTAAGCAAAAATGAATAGTAATCAGAGTTCGATCAGTTTCAACGTTTCGGCCTAAGAATGACACCTTGAACAATGAGTCCAAGTTTCCAATGTCCTTCAAGTTGGCAAAATTCAAAGGAAACTTGGCCCGACTCTTCATCCCTCCTTGTGAAGGTGCCTACACTGAGCTATAGCCATTCTCCTCTTGGCTTTTCCAGGAGAGTAACTTGCCGTCGACGGACCTCTGCACCGAGGACATACAGGCTAAGCCTGACAGGAAATTCCCACCCTTCTGCTCCCTTCGTCAACTTCACCACGTACAATACTTCATACTCGACTCCTGGTGGTATTTCTGTTCCTTTTATTTCCAGCCAAGAAACAGTTCTCAACCTGGCTACTTCAACGTTTTCGTCACTGCAAATTAGTTAAGAAACGAATTATAAATGCCAATTAGAATTAGAATGGCTATACATTGGTATGAAATAAGCTTCGCTGGTAAAATATTTCCCTAATCGTTTTGAGCAGTCTAAATTTAGTTGTGATAAAAAGTGACTTAACTGGTTTAAGATTTCACCTGATTATTAATTAAAAATAATAATAAATTAGGATTTAAAATAATATAAAAATTAAATAATTTATATTTAAATAATTTTATATTAAATTAAAATAAATATATAAAAATTTGAATAATATAAGTTCATAATTTTTAAAATTTATTAATTTAATTATAATAAAAAATTAAAAAAATTAATAATCTTATAGGTATAAAACTTAGAAAACCTGAAACTCAAAATAATTAAAATATGATGAAATTTACACGAGATGAATTTGACAGTCTACGGGGAATTGATGATTTGAGACCCAAAAAGCTCTGCCCAAATCCAATTCGACACACCTGTTTGCAACTTCTACCTTGATCCCGTTTCATTTACAGTGTTATTCTTTCTTGCGTAGCTCCAATCAGGAATCCAAGATCCCATATCCTCCTACCCACTTCACTAGAAAAAGAAAAGCATTACACTAATAAAGAAGATTATGCTCGCAATCGCATATATAGTCAGTGGGTGCAAAACCCGGTTTCCTTGAAAGAATTCCAAGTCCAATATTCTTCCGAACTATGGAGACGGAGACCCGAGCCAACTCCTTCCCTGATCCTGTTTTATTTACATTGGGAATTTATGAGGTCTAGGAAAAATGAAGTGTTATTCTTTCTTGCGTAGCTCCAATCAGCAATCCAAAACCCCACATCCTCCTACCCACATTAGAAAAAGAAAAGCACTACATTAATAAAGAAGACTATGCTCGCAATCGAATATATAGTAAGGGGGTGCAAACCTGGTTTCCCCGAAAGAATGCCAAGCCCAATCTTCTGGACGAGTATCCCAAGAAATGAGCGATGATCTAGCGTACAAAGGGAAGCAATAATGGCCAGACTTTTCATCAATCCATTTTTTCTGCCAAGTAGTTTAATAAGAAGGGAAAATCAGTCTTGCATCACACAAGTTTTCGAAGCAAAAATCTATCGGTCACAATTCAAAAGCAATAACAACTGTTGGGAAAGCATGTGTATGTTGAAATGTTAGCAATTTCAAAGACTTCCACAACGTTGCAAGCATGGCTTTTGCAGATTGGAAACTTGAAGAATCAAATTTGTTCAACAAGCCATGAGAAATGGTGCAAGATGAAGAAGCCATAAATTATTTTATTTTTTGAAGCAATAGTACTAGAAGAAAAGAGCAAAGGAACATATCGAAGCCTGACTAACGAAGAAATTTTGCAGAACAAAGCAGCCTTCTCATTTCATTCATATATGAGAGAGATCAGGGGCCTTTCTTTTGTGTTCCAGAAAGATTGGAGAAGTTTTCTTCGTGAAACCAGCATGAATACTTCCTGACAACCAAGATTTTATTCTTAAAACATCAAACCAAAAGTGCACAATAGACAAGCACATACGACTCAAGAGCCTGCAACCAAAAGAAATACAGCAATTAACTATATTTCAACTTTCTGTAGAAAATGAGGGAAAAAGAAACTTTCTATACCAAAAAGCTACATAAAAAAGAAAAGTATCAGCACACAGGTGGTCTATGCGAATGATCCATATCCACACAAACTAAGAATAAATAAATAAAGGACATTACAGCTTAGCTGGACTAAATTAACTTTCAGGACACTATACACCTCTTTTAAAGCAGGAAAAGCTTTGAGAGGCATTATTGGGTCTCTCTGTTGACGCTCAAAGTTCAATGCTTTTTTTTTTTTTTTGTTTCGCCAGGTGAAGATGTTTTTGCTGATACGAGCGGGCGAGGGGCTGCTTCCAACGCTTTTCAGCTTGCCCGGAAGCGGTTTTTTTTTTTTAAGGTATTTTGTGGAGGTCAATTTGCCTACTCAAACCGTGCGGGTCTCTCTTTTATTTATTTTTTATTTTTTGTCAGACAACGAGAAGGAAGGGATTGTGTCTAATCGTCTGCTCCTACTACAGTATAATCACGTGATGTGATAATAAATTTCATGATATTTAATAAAAAATATTTATTTTTTTAAAATTATATAATTTACAGATAAATATATTATTTAATTTTATTAAATATTTTAAATATATATTTAAATTCATAATTTTTATAATGAGAATAATTAAATTTCAATGCGAATGCCGCGATACTCCATTCGTCCTTTGACACAATAATATGCTCAATATCCAGTGAAATGTCGGCATGATCGAGGATGGGACCCATCCTACTCGGGTGCCTTGGACGAGAGAATTACCTCCCTCTGTATTTTTCTTTTCCGTTCTTGATTTTAAAAATTATTTACTTTTTTTTTTGTTTTTTTGTTATGGCTCCATTTACGCTGGAAAAAGAAGCGAGGGGAGAAAACAAAAAAAGGGAGAGAAGAAACAAAATCAGAAGAATGAAAAATGAAAAGAATGATACTGTTGGACCCTCGAATATCTTCTTGTATTTGAGTATAAAAATAAATGAAAGAAAATTATAAATTATATTTATTTGTTCTCGCATAGAAAAATGGATTATCACACTTTCTTTTGTCAAGATGTATACTTATTTACGAGTGATTAATTAGGTTAAGAAAAATTGAATTTTATAATTTTTAATATTATTGATATATTTCTTAAAGGATTAAATTTTGTAATTTTTAGATTTCGTGCATATTTACACCTAGTTAATAGTACGGAGAAAATCTTTTTTTATTGAAAATTTTAGATATCGGTTCAAAAATACATGGATGGATGGATAGACAGACAAATACCAACTACCCAGCACCCACATTATCAAGAAGAAATAATGGCTTCACTATCAGGATGGAAAAAGCTTCGAAGTACGGGTCGGGCCAAACTTAGGTCCAAGGAACTAGATGGGATCACCGAACCCACAATTAAGGAACATGGTTCATATATATAGCCCCGGGCTAAGCTCGGCAGATTTTCACAATATAATTTCAATTTTACTATTTACTAATTTAATTGCATGCACTCAATTATAAAACACATGTTTAATGTTATTTAAATGTAAATTATTAATTAAATTATATATTAAAATTTTTTTTCTCTTAATAACATAAATGTAATTATATATATATTTATTTATTTATTATAAGTGGCACTTCATATTATTTTGATGTAAATAGATTGTAGATATGTGACTAAAATTCAAGCAACACTGTAATTTCTCCCTTTAAATTCTATCGTGTCATTTTAGTTGCATTTCAATTATTTTTTGTTAAAAAATAATAATAATAATAAAAGGAAAAGCACAATGTGGGGTGGCCATTGCCCATTAGTTCGGATTGAGCGAGGTAGTTTTAGTTGTACGCGAGATACGCGGTCGTTTTGAAAATGGCTGCGTCCAATGCATCTGCATATGACGTGGCACCGGGTGATTGGCTAACTGAAGTGTTCCCCTCCCGCCACTCCTACACAGAATCCATTCGATCGCGCACTAAAATTCAAATCGCTAATCCAGGCCATTCCTCTGCCTGTTCTCTCCTCTTATCTCGATAAAACGCTCGGGAAAGAAGGGAATCGAAAAAGTAGATAGAGAATGGCGGCGGCAATTGAAGGCGGCGGCGGAGGAGGGGGGACATTGTCAGAGGTATATCACAGCGCGAAGAAGCTGCTGCTGAGGGCACGAGACGGGATCGAGAGGCTAGAGCGACTGGATAGCACCGCCGCCAACGGTGGCTTGGATTCCCCCGAGCTCTCCTTTGCCGTCTAGAAAGACATCTCCGCCGACATGGGTCGCCTCTCCCGTTCCATCCCCTCCGAACCCCAACGCGATCTCTGGAAAAGTTTCTCTCTCTCTCTCTCTCTCTCTCTCTCTCTCTCTCTCTATATATATATATATCTATCTATCTATCTAGTTTTATTTTATATTCTTGGTTGTGTATTGGTAGATCTACCTCTCAGTATGAAAAACTAGAATTCAATAATGGTATTATAATTTTGGTTTTAAGCTGAGCCTTCTCCAATGTGTGCAGTAGTCTTGTACACCTTCGGATATTGGATTTTCTGTCACTAGTGTGTGAATCCTAGAATCCGTTTCATATGTTTTTTCCTTTTTACTTTACAATCATTTCAGTTTGAGTAGCGGGGAAGTTCCGGTTCGCAGCATCATTTATAAGAGATCTTTTGTTTGCTGTGCAGTTCAACGGCAAGTTAAACTCCATTCAATGAATTGACACAAGACTTTTCCCGTTGATGTGTTTAAGCGGATTGTTTGCAACCCTTCGTGGTGTCACATTTGGTGGTATAATTAATCGGACTTACATTTGGGTTATGTTTAGGAAGAATTTGTCTGCAAGTATTTCTGCTTTGTGTTGTTGATGTCAACGTGCCTAACTTTATATTTGAGGGCTGACACTATCGAGATCTTTTTAAGTTTGGAATTTTGGACGTGGCCTGCCCAGTCTCTCTTTCCCCTTCATTCCACCTGGTTTTAATCCTTGTTTTGTGTTTTTTGGCAAGTGACTTCAAGTTTTAATGGCCGCCTTCTTGTCTTCTTGACGGGACAATTCGCATTTTGTTTCTCAGAAAGGTGGAACAAGTGGCGGAAGAGGGTGAATCATCGAAGGAAAGTTTAGACAAGTACTTTTTACGGAATCAAAGACAGATGAGGGAAGCTCAAGAGAGGGCAGAATTGGTTGGAAGAGCCGTATGTAATCTACCATTTGTTCAATGCATCAAAATACTCAACAGAGCTTTGTCCCTATAAGTGTCATCTTCTAGCTATCTAATGGATTCATTCATATTTTAGAACGGTGATTCAGCTCATGTTTTGAGAGTATTTGATGAGGAAGCCCAAGCAACGACATCACTTCATAACTCAAAAAGGATGTTGGAAGAGTCCTTATCGGCTGAATCATCTATCCTTATGAAATATTCGGAACAAAGGGAACACTTGAAGGTATCTCAGCAAAAGTCTTTGTATGCTATCTTGCTTCTAACTCTCATCAAGTAATGTCAGTGCAACCATGTTATAACATTTAGGCTAGTCTCTTTCTTCTCTCCTTCTTCTTTTTTTTTTTTCTTATTTTTTTTAATTTTTTTTCTCAATCAGAAAAAACAATCAGTGATCTTTAAAATAATTGTAGACCATTATGTGAACTCCTGTCAGGAAAGGTAGGTTGCAAGTTGCTGTGGATTGTAAGAAGCAGAATTGCAGCACCATAAAATAATGTTTTATGGTGATATTACACTGCTACAACATTCTAGGAGTTCTCTACATGCCAATCCTAAATCTGATTTCACGGTGAGAAGTTTTATTAGGTTGGGATCGTTACTAGCCAGCTGCATAAGTTGATGAGTTGCAAATTTGAAAATTATTGATTAGGAAATGCCACCAATTTCTTTGGCAAATACCGAGCAATGCTGCTTGCTCAAAAGGGGGACTACAGTTATAATTGTTCATCAATTAAAAGGCTGTCGCAGAACTAAATTGAGCGGGGATAAATCTAACTGTGCATGTGAGAGACACTTTGTTTAATAGCAATATATTTTTCATAAATGCCCTGAACAAATTTTATCATGGTACAGAGGGCACAACGAAAGGCCCCGAGCATTCTCAACACGGTGGGCTTGTCCAACTCTGTAATGAGGCTCCTCGAGCGGCGAAATCGTGTCGATACGTGGATCAAGTATCTGGGAATGTTTCTAACACCCATTTCCTTCCGAGGTGGAGTGGTTGAAGTGCTTCTTCCTACATAAGCCAATAGCTTTTACCTCTGCTATTCTAATAGAAATATTTTGTGCAATGTCTTGTCTAGAAACAAAAATCATACAGGAACGACGAGGAAAGGACGTTGAGCTTTTTAAGTATAACTAAAAATCTTGGATACAGCACTCTCTTTCATCATTTTGTGAACCAAATTGAAAATCGGAAAAGCTTTACGAGAGGATCAATATTGGATGTTGCGGTATTGCGGAGAGGAGCAGGTCTGAGCCCTTCTTCTCACCACTGTATGGTGTTCTTTTAATATACAGTCTATTCTATTCATCTGCCAAGTCCTTGACGCTTATTCCATAATTGATCTCTCTGCCTTCATTTGAGTCCCTCGCTTGGTTTTTGACCAGATTACATGCACTCTTTCTGTTGTCGTCCCTGTGGACATTGTTGGAGCCACCATTTCCCAACACACCCTGCTGGGTACTTCGAAAAAAGAATAAGAACACGTTGCCCTCGGCAATTCATTTGAAGAGTACGAGATTTATTTTCAAGTGATTTTTGTCTTTCATTGAAAGGCTAATAAATAATTTTTTAATTCTCACAAATTTACTTTCATAAATTTTGCCGTCTTTTCTTTTCCTTAAGATTGCAACTTAAGATTACTAAATAGAGATTTTAATTCTTAATTAAGGAAGTGTATTTTAAGGCATATTTTTAAGCGTGGACGCGTGCATGTACATATTTCAAGTGATGGTAAACGCGGGATTATATTTGTCTCGTACCCCTCACTTTATTGTCGGACGTGGCGACCGGAAGCCGTGCTTAGCTCTGACCAGATGAATCCGGCCGATTTCATGGATGGATTTCGGCCCCCTGACAATTAGTCAATGACAATGCGGGCGCAAATATTGCAAAGAACATAGGAAAACAATTCTTTGTGTATTTGAAAAACTCATAACCGAGCCTATTCGCACTTGCATTAGTAAATTCCTTGTTCTATTCCGTCATCTTCCTTGTGATCTCGACACGGGTAAACTATTCATCTCAAGTATCGCGCGATAATCTCGAGAGACCCCAGAATTTAATTTGTAGTATTAGCGACGAACAGCTCACGAAGAATGATAAGTGGGAGAAATCGACGCAGTTGGATTGATGTGAAGGTTGTCCCAGAAGAGGCCCCAAAGGTCCAAGCGAGATCCTGCACTAGGGTGCATGGTTAATAAACAAAGTAGATTTTCGCGTTAACATTGCAACAATCAAATCAGTGTAATCCAAATAAAAATTTAACTTATTTATACCTATTAAAATTCAAGTTGAATGAATTTTAATAATAATGTGACAAGTGGAGGCAGGTTCCTCGAAAGCAAGATCTACCCTTTAGCTTAGTAGGGTATGTGAAAGGTAGCAATCTTCAGTCGTACGGGCTTGGTTAAAGGATTTTGGAAATTGGGCCCAGTAAGGCTCTTAGTCGCTTTCGGGCCTCTTATCGATTAGCACTAAACCAACAATTCTATTACGAGACGACACACTTGATGATAATTTTGGGAAACTTTATTGATGAAATAAAAGCCGAACGAAGTAGTAGACTACTGTAACCTTAAATAAATTTCGTTAATTAAGTCCATTTTGTTTTTATGTCAGGCATAGCAGTTGTCGATAAACAAACCCAGAACCCTTTTAACTTCTTTGATTTTGATCAAGGTATAATTTTACACTCTTTCTTAATTAAGTTATCATCACAGGCTTTACATAATGATGAAGTTCAAAGCTATACAAAATGCTAATTAGGCAAGGCTGTGGTGCGGGATTAGCCATATGGGAACAGACCAAAATTTTTGGCATTGGTCATTTTGAGGTTAAAGGTATTACACAAGAAAAAAAAAATTAGGAGGACAAAACAAATAAAAAACAGTTATCATAATTATTAATTTATTTAATTATTATATAAAAAAAATGTTAACTGTAATTGATAGTCATAATAGACTATAATCATTTTGTGTCCACTTATCATATGTCCTCTAATGGCGCTCAAAATATTACTTGTTTCCTGTTTCCACATTATCCATTGTTCTTCGACTGTTTCTTGATTAAACTTTTAAGCAAACCGTAAAGCAAGGGGGGCCACGGAACCTATTGGGGGAAAACGCGGGCCCAAGGCACAATGGTGTGTGCGACCTATCCCATTGTCAGGAGCCGGGACGAGGACACATGCTTGAAGGACAATTTAAAAGGGGGATAACTGGATTTACCATTATGTAAAGCTTTCTCGTGGCTTAAAAACCGAATGGCACCGACGTTTCAACGAAGAAATGATGATTATGACTTTGAAAACCCCCCAGAAAATAAAAGGACCGTGTGGCGAGGAGACAATCAATATGGGTTGTAGTTGGTGAAATCTGAGATGTGATGGAAGAAGGCTCATCTTTGTAACTGTCGTTTCATGAGTCCGCAAAATATGAAATGTGTGGCCTAATTCTCCATGATGCAAACGGAAATTTTATTTTTCTTTTTAGCAAATGCTGTCGTGGGGCTCGATTGAATGTCCTTCCAGCACGTAGAAGTTACCGAAAATGTGGCGCATATTATATATTCAAGCATTGCAATGTGATGTTCATTGAACTTGGGCCTGTTTTTTCTTGGTGTTTTCACGATTTGGATAGGCCCCCGCGGGTGCCCACTAACCAAAACTTTGCCCTTTGATGGCCGAAAGGTGCTCGGTGCGATCCAAGGACCGACACGTGTTTCACGACGATATAAGAGGTGGGCGAGGCTGTTTAATCGTGGAAACAAAACAAAACAAAACAAAACAAAGCTGCATTCTGATTCGGCAAACTGAAAGTAGTTTATATAGATACTCGCATTTTGTATCATAATGATCGTTATTCACGATTTACTATCATTTCTTAAAATTGCACATTTTCGTTCTTTGGATTCGCAAATCGTTAGACGCGCGTACAACAATGGTAACAAAACGTGTTGGGTTGATGGCCTCATATAATATTTATTTTTTAAATTTAACTTTAGGGGCCGAACCGAAGTCCCCAGCTGCCGCCGCATTCGTCCATTCGCTTGCCCTTTATGACGCGTCATTAGCCACGCACACAAAATTAGTAACATAATCACGTAATCTTTTATTTTTTATTTTTTAATTTTTTAGAAATTAACAAAAATAAGATAGCATAAATCACAAGAATACCATTGGACATTTTCATCGAAAGTGTTGAAAAAACACTCAAAATACACATAAAATAAAATAACTATTTATCATAATTAATTATTATAAAAATATATTAATTACAATTATATATATATATATAATTTGTTTTCTTTATTTGTCCGGTAATAAAACTCTCTTTTTCGTTTTGCACTTTTTTTTTTTTTTCTTTTTCGATTTTAGACGTTAGTCAGTGACTGCCAGTATGGCCAACAAAACTGGGGGTGGCATTAAAACTGCCAGTTTCCCCGCTTCAATCTTGGGGGCGGAAATTGCACTCACAAACACAAGAAAAAGAAATAAAAATAGAAGAAAACAAATTGGCAGTTTTTCTTGTCATAAAGTATTAAAATTGAAAGCACCTCGTAAATTAGCCCATGGTTTTGCCGATTCTAGTGATAACTATACAATGGTCCCTGATCCTTGTTTCGTACAATCCACCCCTCAACCCCTCGCCCTGTCATATATATAAATATATTTGTGTTCGGCCAGATTGATCTGCTTTTCAGATCTTTCAGACACTCATCGACAGTTTTTATATTCTTTGCCAACTTTTTAACAAGGATACTGTCTGATACAGTTTTCCTTGTGTTCTATGTGTTCTCGTGGGTTTTGCTTGTTGGCTTGTTGGGTTTGGAGTTTAACATCAATTGCCAGCCTTAAATCTAAATCATTTTAGCAAGTTTGCACCATGCCCGGCAATTTTTCTTGGTGGGTTTTCTAAATTTTTGTGCGATTCATTATTCCACACAGGTTTTGATCTTATTGGTTGGTTGAGAGAGAGAGAGAGAGAGAGAGAGAGAGAGAGAGTGTGTGTGTGTGTGTGAGGGAGAGGTGTATGCCAATGACAATTAAGGACACGGCTGCACCTAGAAGACATCCTGTCGGGCCATCACGCAAGGTTGGATATGCCCGTGGCAATGGGACCATCAGGAAGAAGGGATGCAAAAGAAAGATAAAGAAGTCTGCACCTGTAGCGCCCAGTGCACTTCAGCATCTGTACGAGGCAAGTAGAGAAGTGTTTAAAGGCCCCGGCACCGTTCCCTCACCACAAGATGTAAAGACATTGTGTCACCTACTTGGTAGGTTTGCCCCCCGTATTTATGGCTCTGATGTTGCATTGATTGTTGCACCATTCTCTCACTACTGCCTAGGATTAGTCATGATGTATTGATAGTTTTATGCGATGTTAGACCAAGAAGCCCATGGAACTCTTCAAACGGGTGTGATTGATTTGTTTCAGTCTCTTCTTGTCGTCAACTCGCTCGAGCAACTTGATCTTGTTGTCACGTCATGCTAAGATGCAAGGGCTCTATTGCATCTCAGTCCGTTGCACATTCATGGTCCACCCGGTGATCAGAAAAGATTGAAAATGTGCAATAGACCAATGTCAAATGTAACGCTTCTGTAACTGCATTTCATAATTGTTCCCGGTGCTGTATGCATGCACGTTGGTGGAAATTGGTTTTCTAGCAATTAGATGAGTGGTGCTCACAGTGGGCCTATAATGGTTATAGGCTCCTTTGCTTCTCACAAAAAATGGGGCCACGAGCTCCTTTTCACCATGGAAAATATTTTGAGTATGATGTTCAATTTTCTTTCTTTTCTTGAGAATGATAATTCCCACAGAATTAGAGACTTGAGTACTTGTAAATTAGGTTGTACGGTGAGGTAAATGATGTAGATCTTCGCTAATAGTGATGCTTCTTCTGGCATTACGCTCTGGGCATCTACTTTTTCTAGTCCTGTTTTATGTTTGCACCTCTTCTTTCTTGCATGGTTCATATGATAAATTTAGGCTTCGCTGATTTTGTTGGAGAAGAGGGAATTTATCTGGTTTCAGAAGTCTGGCGCTCAACATTGTGTGTTTCCAGGTATTGGGTGCGTCGTTTATGGTGGATGATACATATGTACAACATATCTATGTATTCTACGTTGGAAACGGGTAGGCAATGGTTCACCTTAAAAAAGTCAAAGCCTACGGGAAATGAATACAAAATAGTATGAGCATCGTTTACAGTACACACACATATTTTAACTATAATTAACAGTCAACTGTAATAATGGTTATATCTATATTGCACGTCTTTCCAAATGCAAAATTTACGTTAGATTAGAAATCTTGTATTGTTGTGTTTGTAAATGTTTTTCGCACACAGGATGTTGGATACAATCTCGGATGTGTTGGGATGACGTGTGCCACACATTTTTTTTGGTTAGTGTGCATAGATGTGTGTCCAACGAGCACTATTTTCCGGGGTAATTGCATTTGTTTGTGTGTGTGTGTGTGTGTGTGCGTGTGCGTGTGTGTGTGTGTGTGTGTGTGCGTGGACTTCTGTATGCTTAAGTGGAGGGGGATTATTCTAGATGATTGTATGCTGGGGGCGCGCATGGATTTGCAATTGCGTGTTGACTATGGTCTGGCACATTAACATTTCAATTAATGGTCATATTGTCACATTTGTACATCTTGATGATCACGTCCGTTATTCTTGTGGTATAAGGTATGAAGTGGCGTAATTTCCATGGCTTATTTTATACTATGAAGTGATACTCTCTGTGTCTCTATCTAAACATGATGATAAGAATAGAGAGAAGTAGGAGCGATAAAATTTTAATTTCAAATTTAACTGAAATTTGAGGGGAATCTATTGTTCTAATTTTTTTTAATTAAATATTTTCAAATCAATTTATATCCTCTTCTCCCTCTTCTGTTCTGCATTTTTTTGGTAGATTCAACAGGAATCACTGTCCGATGATTGCATATATAAGCTATCAAAGCTAAATGGTTAAGTTAATGGCATATTTCGAGAATAATGTGTTTGTGCTTACGGTCCTTTTTTTATAATGCTGCAGACAACATGAAGCCGAAAGATGTTGGGCTAAGTAGCAAGTCGCAGGTCTTTAGTCCTAAAATAGAAGTCAATGGGACTCCAAGGGTCACCTGCACAGCCGTATGCAAGAGCGACAACTTTTCGGTATGGCTATCTGCTATCCTCCAATGATATATGTTTTTACTTGCAAATTCTCTCGAAAAAGTTGCCTTTTCTTGTGGAAGTTTGATTTATTTTCGCGTTAAACTTGTGCAGATGTGCATTTTTTTTCTTCCCGAAACTGCCGTCATTCCCCTTCATAACCATCCGGGGATGACGGTTTTCAGCAAGCTCTTACTGGGAACAATGCACATCAAGTCATATGATTGGGTTGATCCTCCCAGTGCAGATGACAATTCGCAGCCTTCGAGAAGTGAGTTTCTGTTAGTTTTCTTCTGTGGGCCCTTTATAGAAACCAGCCATATACAAGTGAACCGGGCTTGTTCACGATCAAAATGCGATGGTTGTTTTACAGTGAAATTGGCCAAGTTGAAAGCAGACGGAGTCTTCACGGCTCCATGTGACACTTCTGTGCTGTATCCAACAACGGGAGGCAATATGCATCAATTCACAGCCATTACACCTTGTGCAATTCTCGATGTGCTTGGACCTCCCTATTCTAAAGAGGACGGTCGAGATTGCTCGTACTTCAAAGATTCCCCTTGCAACTCCTATCCAAGTAAGTCACCGTACTCCTGTCCAAATTTCCATGAGTTGTGATGTTTAAAGAAATTTCGGTTGCTGCCATGTCACCGGATAGCTTACCCCATGATCACAAGACCACCCATAACCTGTTTTTCTACGCACTTTCGGCTATAGTTGGCGAGTCTATGAATTAATGCCTAAATATAAGCCACTGCCATGCTATATGCGCCTGAACAGTAGTGGGGTCAAACATACAGGTCATGTCAGGTTCAGCTTTGGATCTCAATTTATTCCAGTTGGTTATTTCAGGCTCTTCACACATAAGATTTCGTACTCTAAGTTCTTCGTACATAAGATTTCGAATACAAATCTTTTAAATTTTGAATTTAGATTATTCGGAATATTTAATTTTTAAAAATTCATGCCCACCTCTAGTTACGAGGCTTGTTCAATCTAAATCTTTATCCCCTCCCTTCTGTCTCTTTTTTTTCTCTTTTAACTCTTCCTGTGCAGGCGGAGAGAAGAGGCTGGCAAAGGAGGAGGAGGTGGAGGAAAAGGGTGATTCTTATGCATGGTTGGAAGAGATTGAGATGCCCGCTGATTCACAAATGCATGGAATTGAGTACTTGGGTCCACAAATTGAGGAAACTATAGTTGCCACTGTTAGATGAACTGATAGATATATATTTATAGGTGCCTTCACGACGACGCTAAAAGTGTTACAAGTGCTCTTTTTTTGTTCTTTTTTTTTTTTTTAATGCTTCTTTCTTTTGCTCTTTAAATTTTATGATTTCCAAACATTGACAATTCGCGTGCTGATAGTTGAAACTCTCCTTGTTATATCCTTTCCCCCCCCCCCCCGTGCGTTTTACACAGCACAAGTGTAAATATTTTTCTCCTGCCAGCAATGATAAGTCTAGAACTACAACGCACTCGATTCGAATAAAAAATTTTGTTTTTTTAAATTGACTCGATTGGAACGTGAAGTCAAGATCCTGCGATCTTTAGAGACAACTCAACATCAATTCATTAGTGACTCCCGAGGCTCTTAACCTAGTGGCTCTAGTACGGAAACTTTTAGTTTTGTATATTTCTATATATCAATAAATTTTATATTTTCGTTCTCGAAAATGAATATTAAAGTTTAAAAAATAAAAATTTAAATTTTCAATTATTATACTGTCCTGAAGAGAAAAAAAGAAAAATTATGTGTTTTTCACGACCAGAAATCTCTCATAAACTTTAGAAAAGTACAACAGAATATCTCATATTTCGGCGGTGGAATTTGTTGTACCACTGGTCACGTCGAAAAGCAAACGCGAGCACAAAGGAAGGAAGACTAGCACGGCCACTGATATGCCTCCTGCCAACCTGCCCCATTCCGTGCAGTCTGATCAGAAAGTTCAGAGACGTTTGTTAATTCCAATGGGCGGTGCCGCTCGCCTGGTTACGGCAACTCGCCGCTGAAAAGTCGCCTAAATATCGTAAAATCGCGCGTGCCCCAGCTTCTAATTTGATAGGTTCCCGGTCCACCGGTGAGCCGTCGTTGTCACACTTGGACGCAGGTGGGTCAACTAAGGACGTACACTTGCATTATTACGACTCCTGCTTTACAAATTTCATTTTTTATTTTTGCATGGTTTTTTTTTATAATTAAAAAAATTATTACTTTTATACTTTTAAAAATCTGCATCATAATTCTCAAACAATGTCTATCCCACGCAGGGGACAAAAAAAAAAAAAAAACCTGTGAGATATAAAGAGATTAAGGATGGTTAAATTGCAAGCAGCGTTGGCACTCGGAATTTAAATCAGGAAGTTGCCAAGAAAAAAGTAGTGGAGAGGAGTGGAGGTGGAGGGGGAAACTGCTTACGTGGGAGCTCAAAAGGTCTTGGGTAAAATAGGATTGGAGGGCCCCTTCGTTGGTGGAATCTAAATGTGAAGTGATGAGCATTCATACTTGCTAAATGTTCTGGGGACCTTGATGGCCACTCTCTACTAATAAAGATGTGATTGATGGCTCTGCCCATTAATCGTGTTCCCGAATTACTCGGACCAACCTGATCGAATTGTGCAAGGCAGTCCAAAGTTTAAGGACGAAGGTTCGAGGAGATGGGGCCATTTCAAGTGGGCCCGAAGTCTAGTTAGGGAAGTCCATATCATCCAGCAATAACGTATTGTTTTTGTTTTTGTTTTTTTTTTTTTTTAAACACAGAAATAATTGGTGCTTGGCCTGTTAAGTATCAGAAACAAAAAAAATAATAAAAAAAAAAGAATGGGTCCAAAGATATTGCAAAGAATACAACGTGCTCTAAATACAGTATATTATACTTGATCGAATGTAAATTATTTAAAATTATTACCAATTAAATAATTATAAAAAAATTAAATTCAAATATTAATGAATTGATCATGATTATACATATTGGATAATAGCTGATGGCCAACCATTTGGATGTTTTTATAAAAAGTATAGAAAGTGAAAATCGAGAAATGAAAAATAGAAGACGATTGAATAAAAAACATAAAGGAACCAAAAAAAAAAAGAAAAAAGACACGACTAATCAAAACTATTCTTCCTGTCAAGCCCCTCCCCTGACCAAACCCTTTTCAAAGATGCATCTTTTAAAAATAAAACAAGGAAATTTAATTATTTATTCAGTAATGGGACCATAAGGGGCATCCACAGTCAACGCCATTTTCCTGCAGGGCTTAATAAATCTAGAATGGGCTCACTTAAGCCGATCAAGGTACACATGTCTATCTCCAACAATTGTTCTCGTAATAAAAGTTCCCGAATTGCAATTGGGAGTGTCTGCTCTAAATTGTTTTGGGCTGCGCTAGTGTTTAGAACCCATTAAGACAATCTTTTTCTGTGCCATTGTAATTGTTGAAGTTCTAGAGTTCATGTACAACAAGTCCTTGTTTCCAGCTGGTTCTCGACTTCTTGATCCTTGAAGTTCCAAAGTTTCCATAATATTACGGAAGGATTAATTGTCAGTGTGCTCCTTGAAGTTGAACATTTTTCCCATGATACTCTTAAAAACCTTAGTCACAAAATTTCAACATTTTGGACTACCTAAGTATCCTGATATGACCTCTTCTGTGAGAACTCCGCTAGAATTCCACAATAGAAGTACCAAAATCTTGAAATAGCTTGCCTTTTAACGTTCAATTCTCATTTTGTTGCGAGAAATAGCTTGTATTTTCCAGGATTTGGGGCTTAATACCTGGCACCTATTTTAGAGATAGAAAGGAAACATTCTTAAAAGGGAGTGTTCGCTCGGGAGCACGAGGGAATTGCTCAATTCTTGATATACTTTTGGGACCCAGAAGATTATTGAGCAATGAGTGAATTGCTTCGTGGGATTTTTCGATAGTGTATGAATTATTCAGAAAAGGTACAATTATTAGAAGCAAGTTGGGTCGGTGCTAAGCTGGATGGCATGGAAAAGGAAGTTCATATTTTCACTTTATTGTCAGTTTATCGTGTCAGATGCAATCTGGCCAAAAAAAAAAAAAAAATCCCATTTTGTTCTTTTATTCTATGTTTAACTTTTTTTACAAAAAAAAAAAAATTCTATAATTGAGCACTTCACATGATTAAAATATTAGATCACAGGCTTGGAAGTCAAAATCCCAATCCTTTGCCTTTTATGGTAACAAGGAACATTGCTAAGTTTTTTTTTTTGTGTGTGTTTTATTTTATTTCAAATTGTTTATGACTACAACTGAAACTTGAATATGAGAATTCTCAGAGTATTATACAACCAGACTTTGTAGCGCTCTAAAATTAACGAGGAGGAATCATTAACGTTAAATCAAATAGAATAATTACTGATGATCTGCAGCAATCAGGATGCCAAGTGCAGCAAATAGAATATGAAGAAAAACCTCGTCGAAATGCAACCAGGCCAGAGAAAGATGGTCCGAGTGGCATTTTCTTTACTCCAAATGCTTCGGCAACTAAAATACTATACAATTGGTAGTAATTTTGTTTTTTTTTTTTTTAATTTTTTCCGTCTATTGGATCCACCGCAATTAAATAAAATAGGAACATAAAATCCTTTTAATCAATTCATTGTCTGTGCTGTTAGCAAGTAATTCATGTGAGATTATTCGGATAATTATGGGGATTGGTTTATGTGTGGTTTTTATGATGAGAATGATTAGTGTTTCTCACCATACGATTTGTACATTCTAGCAGGCATAGTCACAGTCTTGATCTCGAAATTGAGGAAGAGTGATTCATTTAAGATTTTCTTTTTCTTTTTCTACTGAATTGAAATAAAAATTAAAATCAGAAGAACCAAATTAATGGAACTGTCAATTTGAACTGACGAGTCTAAGAAGTAAAACAGAAGAGCCATTCACAATAATTTTAATTTTTTTTTTCTAAAAACAAAAAAGAATATTGTACCAAGCAAGTAGAATCAATCAAACCAAATTAAAATAAAAACCGAACATGCTTACATTTCAGCGTATTTGTAGCATCTTCTTCCATTATTAAGCCATTCTATTGGATGCTAAAAAACAAAATTCGTATTCAAACCTGCGAGCATTTGGCTTGAGCTGATAAATATTTTCTTATTTATTTCGGAATCCCATCGTACAACTCGACGGTGGCATCAAATATTGTCCGCAGCAGCTTGCCAGAATATATCCACAGTGACCAAGAGGTGGTCGGTTGCTGTAACACAAAAAAGAAATATATATATATATATATAATTACATTAAATAATTTTTATTAACAGATGAGATCATAAAATATTATTTTCGTTTTTTTTTATGAACTATAAAAAAACAAAAAAAATTAATTTAATTTAATTAATTTTTTATCTCGTTGCAAAATGACATAAGTTAAACTTAGAATAAATGAGGTGAATCAAATTGTGTATAGTTTCATTAACAAATTTTGTTACTATGTTAAAGAATTTCATACTTAGACGGTAAAACTCATACATATTGCAAGTGAGGATCAATCGAAGTCAAGGGAACTCTTTATTTGTTAATTGTTATCTATGCGAGATTTATGCTTTCAACAATTATAAAGCGATAGGATGTAGACCAACCATTTAAATTAAAAGAAAAAAGAAAAGAGAAAACTTGTTTATTTGAAGATCCAATATTAAAAATCTTTTGCATTTGTTTGCTAGCACTCTCTACATCTGTCTATTTTATTCTTGTGAGAAAAATAAAATAATTGTTATATATATATATATATATATATATATATATGTAACTTAAAGACTATAAATGACCAAATCAAATATATAATTTGAGAAAAAATTGAAGGAGCAATTTCTCACTCACTGTCATGGTTGCAGAGAGAGAGCAAGAAAAGAGCCAAAAACAACAGACCATACGCATAGATAGAGCCAAGCAATGAGGTCATGACATTGAGCTGTGAGGACCACAGGCCACCAGACCCAGAAAGTGAGACTATGCATTACAGTCTGTGCCTAAATGTGTCATGCCAACTATTAATAATATCCCTACATCTTTATAGATAAAAAGATGCATTTTTCAATAATATATAATATGTTGGCAAACAACAACGACATCAAAGATCACAAACTAACCTGTTACATGCATGCTCTGGAGTCTTTGAGAAGGAATAAAGGCTTGTTTTCTGCACCAAGAATCTTTTTCTTTTGCTTTCTCTTTTTCAAGTCTTTCTTTTGAGACCTTCTCCATAAGATGGCACAGAAATGATGGACATGATGATATCATCAGTTTTTATTTTTATTTTTTTATAATTATTGTGCAGAAAAAAAAAAAAAAAAGATGGCATTGGAAAAAATGGGATGGCCTATTTATGCTATTTCCGGGTCACTTGGCAAGTGGATTTTTCCTCTACTCTTTTGGCTGTTAGAAGTTCTTGTTGAACCCGTGTCACTAAATTGTCTTTGCATGGAGAAAGAGGCTCGCATGTGTCAGTAGGATTTAGAGGCCCTCGTTGACATGTATTTGAATGTATGGTTGTTGAAATTTTGGGGTTTTCTTGTTTTGAGGTTTTGGGGGGGGGGGGTTTATAAAACTTAAAGAGACTTTGATGTGACAATTTTGCTTTTCTCTTTTAATCTTTTTGAGGATTTGAGGTGGTTGTTAGTTGGGTTCTGAGTGTGGTGAAGTGTTAAATGCAAGTAAATGTGCACATTCTGAACTAGGATTAAGGCAGTTTGAAGAATTTTCTCTCAAGAGTGGAGTTTTTCTTTGAGAGTTTGTTGTTGCTTAGAAAGAAGATGTGGTGGGTACATCTTCCTTTGGAAGTCATAATCATGTATTAGTACGTTGAATTGACTTCTGGCCACAGGGTTTGAGCAGAAACTTGTAGGGCTTGGATTTGCTACACCTGCTGTAATATTCTTGTTGATTCTGAGGGAAAAGGATTGGCAGTTTTTCTCCAGATCACTAACTGGTTTTCTTCAATTTTTTGAGCTGAAAGGTGCAGCCAACTTTCCCTTCCATATCAGTTGAGGTAAGTTTTTTTCTCTAAGTATTCATAAATTGCATGGCCAACAATGAATTGAAGAGTTTGAAGGGTAAAGATGCTTGAACTGGTTGTCAAAACGTGTTTGCTGTTCCTGTCTTCAGAAGAATAATGACCAATAAAATTGGTTGTGATGCAAGGTCAATCTAGTTGCCAGAAAAGATCTCCCCTGTTCATGCTTCTCCATTTTTATGAACTGTCGGTTTTCTTTTGGTTTTTTTTTTTTTTTTTTTTTTTTCTTTTGATCAATCTGGGCTTTAACTGGCTTTTTATGCCTGATCATTTTTGCAGGCTTTCTATATGTGATCTTGCATCAGTTGTTGAAGCTCATGCTTGAAGCCAGTTAGGATAAGCCAAGAACGAGCTGTTCTTCTCTGGCAACTTTGCAGCCACTATTCTTTTCATAAATCTTCGATACTCTGTAGATATTCACAGCTTTACTCATTTTAAGTACTCTATTTATACAACCAATGGCAAAGCCGTTGCAGTGTTCTGCAGTCCTACTTTCAATGATCATTTTGCTCTTAATCAACCACTCAGAGCAACTACAATCCTCCCAGGGTCAGACCCTTCTAAGGATTCAGCGGCTTCTGAACCACCCATCTGTCCTGAGCAGCTGGAACAGCTCCACTGATTTTTGCAACACCGAACCAAATCCATCTGTAACTGTGGTCTGCTACGGGGAAAGCATAACCCAAATACATATTATTGGCAACAAAGGAGCTACTGCTTTGCCAAAACACTTTTCAATTGATTCATTTGTGACTACACTGGTTAGTCTTTCGGAGATGAAGGTGCTGACATTAGTTTCTCTTGGTCTGTGGGGTCCTTTGCCTGGTAAGATTGCGCGATTATCATCATTGGAAATACTTAACATGAGTTCCAATTTCCTGTCTGATGCTATCCCTGGCGAGCTTTCATCACTATCTACCCTCCAAACTATTGTTCTCGATGATAATATGTTCTCTGGTGAGCTACCAAGTTGGATAAGCAAACTTCCAGTTTTGGCTGTTTTGAGTTTGAGGAAGAATATGTTTAATGGATCATTGCCACATTCATTTAGTAATTTGGAGAGTCTTAGAGTTCTAGCACTTTCATACAACTACTTCCATGGAGAAGTGCCTGATTTTAGCAGTTTGACAAACCTTCAGGTGCTTGACTTGGGAGATAATGCCTTTGGTCCCCAGTTTCCGAAGCTGGGAAACAAGTTGGTTACTCTTGTACTGAGCAAGAACAAGTTCAGGGCTGGAATCCCTGCTGATATGAGCTCCTACTACCAGCTTCAACAGCTAGATCTTTCAAGAAATAACTTTGTTGGACCGTTTTTATCATCATTAATCTCATTGCCCTCTATCACTTACTTGAATGTTGCGGATAACAAGCTCACAGGGATGCTTCTTGAAAATCAATCTTGCAGCTCTGAACTCAAGTTTGTGGATCTGTCCTCAAATCTTTTGACTGGGAATCTGCCCACTTGTCTCCTGCCAGCTGCTAAGAAGAAAGTCCTGTATGCTGGAAACTGTATAGCCAATGGAGATCAAGATCAAAATCCGTTGTCCCTCTGTCGAAATGAAGCATTAGCTGTAGGAGTTTTTCCTCATCAAAAGAGAAGGAAGGAAGCTTCTAAAGCAATTATGGCATTGTGTATAGTTGGAGGAATTGTTGGAGGAGTGACAATTTTTGTTTTGAGTTTCTTGGCTATTAGGGAGATGAAAGGTAGGAAGACAATAAAGAAACCTCCAACAAGATTAATTTCAGAAAATGCATCAATTGGGTACCCCTCAAAGTTGCTGTCAGATGCAAGTAAGCTTTCGCCTCTCCCTATGCTCTGTGTGCGCACGTGTGTGAGAACACGTCATGGGTGTAGGTGTATGCTGCCAGACAATTGCATAACTTTATGTAGCCATACGCATGTGTGTGCCTACACTATCTTGGTATCCTGTTGACATTAGACCAACCTCTGAAACAAAAATTAGAATGGAATGCTCAGTTTTTAGTTTTCAAAAAATATCAACTCTACCCATTATACATCAACTAGGTCTATTGTGAGAATAAGAGATTGCAGACGAGTCTATTGTATTCATTGCAAGATCTAAGTAATCTACTTGGTTTCATTCAAGGACTTGGTGTGGTTAGTAAAAATGTAATTGATTGCATATTGGAAATATATTTGCATAGGAAAAAGATTTTTAGATGGCCCAGGTAAAGGATTGAGATGGTGATAAGATCTTGACTTGGATTTTCAAGCTGAATGTAAGTCAGTTTGAGTCCTGCTTATTAATTGGCATATGCAAGAACCCAATAATGTTACCAACTCTTTTCCACTGCACCTGAAGGGTATATTTCTCAAACAATGAAGCTGGGAGCGCTTGGCCTTCCACCTTACCGTCCGTTTTCATTGGAAGAGCTTGAGGAGGCTACAAGCAACTTTGACACATCTTCTTTCATGGGGGAAGGATCTCAAGGGCAGGTATGCCAAACTGGGTAGAACATACACCCGAAATCACTTTTACATATCGGCATGAAATATTTTATCATTCCAAGCTTTGAATATTTTATCACAACTACAGCATTCATAGGTTAGAAAAATATCTGGCCATGTTCCAGACTCCCAGTGGCAATTTCCATGAATGTGTTTCTCCAAAAGAGTATATTGGATGCTAGTTTCTTTTACTTGCCATTTCTGCTATTATCATTATGTTAAGGCACTCGGGGCATCTTGAATGCTATGATTTTTGTTAGCCATTCAAACCATGAATTACAAGATTTCCAAGGGGATTTTTCTGTATTATTCATCGTGTGATTTCAGATGTACAGAGGACAGCTTAAAGATGGCTCCTTCGTTGCCATTAGATGCCTCAAAATGAAAAGAAGCCACAGCACTCAAAACTTTGTGCACCATATAGAGCTTATTTCCAAGCTCAGACATAGAAATTTGGTCAGTGCCCTTGGGCACTGCTTTGAATGCTACTTGGATGATTCCAGTGTCAGCAGAATATTTCTTGTATTCGAATATGTTCCAAATGGCACGCTAAGAAGCTGGGTCTCAGGTAATCTTTGTAATCTCTCAATTATTAGCCCAGGATGGAGGACATAGAAACCATGCAACTTCCATAACACCCCATTTCTAGGGTCTTTTAGTATAGATCTCATTGTTGACTGACTAGGGGAGATTGGAATTTCCTGTATAACTGTGTCAACTGGTCACATGAGTTACATGAACTTCTGATGAAGTTGATTCGGTAGTGCTATGGCTAACTTCCGACAGTGTATAGTTTACATTCTGTCAATGTTACTCGTGCTATGACTCAATACCGTGCGAGGGAATAAACAAGGTGCCGCTTGGTGTCTCTCCATCCTGTGCTATGGTTAATTTTTCTTTACTGTCGGTGGTCTTTATGTCTTTTTAACATTTTCTTCTTGTTAACAGCTGAATGTGCCTGCCAAAAGCCTAATTGGTCACAACGTATAGCAGCTGCAATTGGAGTAGCCAAAGGCATCCAGTTTTTGCATACCGGGATTGTGCCTGGTGTATATTCAAACAACCTGAAAATAACAGACATTTTACTGGATCAGAACCTTGTTGCAAAAATCAGCAGTTACAACCTGCCCCTACTGGCAGAAAACACAGAAAAGGTACATTCTCATGCAAGGATGCGGAAATACATTTGACACTTAAGAAGATTGTTTATTCTTGTACATTGAGTAAATACCTACTAAAGTTATTCTCATTCAGGTTGATCATGGAACTTCATCTGGTGGATCCAAAGATCTTGGCTTGAATGCAAGGTTGGTGCTGACTACTGGCAAATTACGGGTGCTATGTTCTCATTTAGATCTCAAATTACCTCAAGGGAAAATGCATGTTAATTAAGATATCAGCAATTCAAAAGTGGCTCTTTTTTTCTTTTTTTTTATTCTTTTATACATATTGTCCTTTTTTAACAGGATAAAACGAAAAGAGAAGCTTGATGTTTATGACTTTGGAGTAATATTGCTGGAATTAATCTTTGGAAGACCGGTGAAATCTGGGAATGAAGTGGATGCTCTCAAAAATCAGGTAAAAGCAGTTCCCACTATTCCCTTTACTTATTCTTTTGTAGAACGATGAACAATATATAAAGTACATATTATTCCAAAAATCATGCAGTTAAGAACAAGCATCACAAGCGATAATGCAGCTAGTAGCATGGTTGATCCAGCTCTCTATAAGGCATGTTCAGATCAATCATTAAAGACAATTGTGGAGATATGTATCAGGTGTCTGCATAAGACCCCAGAAGATAGACCTTCAGTTGAGGACCTGCTTTGGAACTTGCAGTTTGCTGCTCAAGTTCAAGACGCATGGCGTGGAGATTCCCATAGCAGTGAAGGGTCTCCGGATTCAGCTTCACAACCCCGGCACCTGCAACTCACTATTTCTTAACAGCAACATTCAGGTTCACATGCTTCCATTTCTGCTGTTTATACCCTTCTAGTCTAACACAACTATAGGTCTGGCATGGCATAAATTAAACAAATATGTTTAACATCTAACCTCAGAGATACCTTCATGTTTTTGGGACTTGAAATGATGAACCTTCTAAAACGAATCATCCATCAACATTTTTTTTTCTTTAAAGGTGAATTTCAATTTTATTGGCAGATCAAAACATCCAAAATCAGCTAAGGGGCGGAAATACAGGACAATCATCTAACAACATGTTACTTATCTTTTCATTTCACAATCTTGTACTGCAGGAAATGGTGTTCACTGGAGAAAAAAATGAAGCAAGATTGCAGATCCTATCCTTCAAATGGCAGTTGATATCTGTGAATGACAAAACAACAGATTGCATATCAAGCATCTCCATAACCTCTGCCCTGTTTCTGTTTCTCACTCTGCCTCATAGACTGTTATGATGCCTCGATTAGGTTGAGCAATCAGAAGTATCATTCAAAGACTTAAAGTTAAATTTGCACCACAAATGTGCTATTCTGTGCTTCTTTACTGTGTACTTTAGCAGTCGTCCTAAAAAAGGGGTGTTTACTGTGTACGAAACTATTGCACCATGGGGTCCGGAGAAGGGTATGTACTCTAGCAATGATCGTCGTGGTCCAAATTGGATAAGGCAGCTAAAACTAGGTCCACAGGCTGGCATTCAAAGTTGTCCTTCAGGCAAATTGCAAGCGTTGGACCATTCATCCAACCTGAGGATATGGTGCAAGTGAACCAAATTCTAACTCGGGAATATGCCACTAAATATTCCACGAAATTCATGGATCCAATTTCAATGCCTGTTAAGTATTTACTTCGGAAGGCAAGCTATGCTGCAACTGTCAAGAAAATTTCAATGTGATCCAAAGGTTTTGAGTTTAAGTCGTTTAAATAGCTTTGTGAAAAATAGAGATAAAATTTTATTATTGTAAATTAGAGAGATATCAAAATATGATTCAAATAAATAATAAGTTTATATATTATTTCTATTCTTTTTTTTTAATATAAAAATTTTTTAATCGTACAACTTGTATTTAAAATTCCAAGCAAAAACAACGTAATCTCCCAAGCAAAATGCGTGCTTTTTGGTCAGCAGGAAGACACTTGGATCCTGAAAACCAGTTGAAAACAAAGGCAGGAAATCAAATATGCACAGATGCTTTCATTTAAAATTTTTGTGCCGAAGGCCAATGCTTCATCTCTGTTACTAAGACCTGCAGAACTTCATCAACTGTTTGGCAGAGTTGAAAGGACGAACCCAATTAATGGGACTCTGACCTGATTCAAACAAAGCCAGGACCAAAATGACATTTTATAAGAAGAAGGGCAAATCTTGGTGCAACAGTAAGGGCCTCGGGACTCCTTTTGTGAGAAGCAAACCATTAACTGGTTATAGGGACACACATGTGCACCAGTTGCCAATTTGTTTACAATTAAATCCTAAATACCTTGATGGACACTCAATGTCAAATTATAAATGAATGCGTTCTTGCTTCTGAAATGTAACACAAAGATTAGACTTTTGTTTTTGCCAAAAAAAAAAAAAAAAACACAATCATATGCTAAGATTGCAACGGAAGCCTTGATCTCTATACCTAATGGTCAATCAAACCCAAATTTTCCGGTATGTTAACATAGATATATCTAGTTTACCAATGCCTCTAACTAAGGATTAATCAACTAGCATTAATTTTATACTCTATCCCTTATGGGATCATATGGTTGAGAGGGTTTTTTTTTTTTTAAAAAAAAAAAGAAAAAGAAAAAAAAGGGACGTATGCCTTAAAAGTTGAAACTAGTTTTTTCTTTATATTATTATATTATCTAAGTGACCTAAAAATCTGAAAATAAAATCCTTTAAATAAATAAATAAAATAATAAAATTTACTAACATTCAACTTATAGACTTTAATTGTTAATGAGATCATAAATGGATTATATAACACACTTCAACACAGCTTCTTATACTAGATTTGGCTAAAAGTGTGAATAAAGAGATAATTTAGTTTGCACTTATGATCTTAATATTTTATTTAATCTAAAAATTAAAATTGTTAGATAAAATGTACAAATAAATTATATATTATACTCATAAAAAAAATTAAACTTATGAAGGCAAAATTCTCTTCTCCCGTCTTAATATTAAAACTTCAAAGTATGGTATTTAGAAGAGCTACGTGTCATCACACTGACATTAAAAAAAACAAAACAAAACAAAAAAATCAACTGCAGGCTTCACAAACTTCTAAAGGAGATCCAAGTTCAAATTTCCGAATTAAGTGTTAGTGGAGCCCTGGCCCTTCCACCAAACCTTCCTTACAGACAAATGTCCTTCTTTAACAAAAACCTCATCCATAAAATTTGGATCGATCTCTTCATCAATGAATCAACCTGCAAAATTGGATCTCTGTTCCGTTTTGGTAAAATTAAACCATATTGAATGTATTACCTGTTATTAATTTGCATGGGTCATGAAGCCTGAAGATATGCTTTTACATTTATGGTTTTGACACCTTGTATCTAACTAAGCATTGGATTTTACATATTTCTACAACTTAGACCAATGATATTGTAACCTTACGCTAGAGCTCGTCGTTCATATGCATATGATGGTTTAGGGGGAAAAAAAAATCTAGAAATTAAATCCTGATCATGGCATAGATAGGATATATCCATAATCCAATGAGAATACAATGTACTGAGTTTGTATAATGTGTGTATTGTATTCCATGATACCATCAAGACGACTTTATCTATTCTCTAAAGCTAAAATTTCACATAAAACCCCAAAGTTCATCATGGGTGAAGTATCTCATTGGCGAAAACGCTTGGAATCTGACTCTCTTCCTCATCGTCTTCCTCCTCGTGGGATGGCCGCGAGAGCTGGAAAGGCTCCATGCTCTGAGAAGAGGGTGCAGTGGTAGTGTCAGTGACAAGGTCAAAACTTGAGGTGAAACTGTCCATGTTGATGAGGTTAGCCGAAGCTGAGGAATTGTTTGAGTAGGCTGGTTGAAGCATGGCAACATGATGCTGCTGTTGGTGGTGTTGGTGGTGGTGGTGGTGCTGCTGCTGCTGTGAATTCTGAAGAACATTGGCCATGGCAAATCTACTGTTCATTAGTTGAGTTTGGACCATTGCAAGTTCAGCTTGCAAAGATGCCACCTGCACAAGCGTTGCAAATTATTATTGAGGTGATTACCATTTTGACTCAATTTTTTTTTTTTTTAAAGTGAGACTAATTAAGACTTATGTTAGAAATAAAGAAGAAAGAAATAAATTATAATTACAAGAGAAATGAAGAGAAGTGCATAACGTTAATTTCATTGGAGGAAAAGGTTTGCTTCTCCTAGAGGATTCACGCTTTCCTACTTTATTATTACGAAAAATCACAAAAAGCAAGTGGGAGCAGCGGTGAACCATGCTAATAATTTTGAATTTACCTGAAAGGAAGTCTGCTGTCATAATAAAATAAATAAATAAAAGTATAATGTAAGAAAACCACATGATGGAGAGACATTATTGCATCTTTTATCGAAGAGTATTTACATGACATATAACTGTTCGAATGGATTAATTATGATGTGATTTTATAATCATATATATATATATATAATTAGATATATCTTTAAGGAAAATAAATAAATCATTATCCTATAGTACACTTTCACTCAAAGAAACACTAAAATAATGAAATGAAACCATATTAGAATTTCCCAGGCTTTTTCATGTTTCCTGTGAAGTACAAATCCTTTTGTATGGCTCTTCATCTAGGAAAAGTCTACAAACTAATGAAAATCACAACAACACAGACAAATACACATCTTTATACACACTTCAAACAAAAACACCTAATGGGTACAAAAATCAGGCAACAAATAAATAAAGATGACTTCTCCATCTACAAATTTGTTTCTTTCTCAAAAGGGTTTAGCTTAAAGATATCATCTGCAGCAGCACCCCTTTGTTATTAATTAATGAATTAATAATCTATATGATTAAATGAAAATTGAATATGGTATATGTATATATATGAACCTGTTGTTGCAACGCAAGTATGGTAGAGACGCAACCATAAACAGGATCAGAAAGCCTTGCTTGAGCCTCATATGATATTGTAACGACAGCTTCTTGCCGCCGGTGAACCGGAATGTGAAGCAATAGCTTGGAAACGTTACTAGCGCCAAAAACCTTATGAACCGCCGCAAACCGGGCTGCGCCCTGGTCCGAACCAAAGTGAGGTGCAAAAATACACCCGCTTATGCATTTCCTCCTCAGGAACTTGCATGCACCACATGGGGGCGATTGAACTGCCATCTGTGAGGCAGACACCTCGTTCGGCTCGGTGGTGCCGCGCTTGCCGATGCCCTTCCTCCGAGTTTCTGACAAGGCGTCAGAATGCGAGTTGGCCATCGATGGAAGAGGACAGGGTTTGAGAGAGAAGAAAGGAGGGCACGAGGGCTAGCAAAAGAGAAAAGTGGTGATGTTGGTGGTTATATATGTGAAACCAAAATGGAGGGGGGGCACGTTGGTCTCGTGAAGGGGTTGGCAAGGTGAATGTGGTAAGCTTCTTTTTCTTTGTTTCATATATATATATATATATATATATATATATGTATGTATGTATATGTATATGTATATGAACGAGTGCACTACTCCCCCTTAGATTTCTTTCTTACAATAGAATGCAGATAAAAGGAAGGAGATTCATGTAACCAACTACCGCGAACATTTATATACATATTGTTGGGCGTGATGATCAGGTGGATTAGTCTGACTTCAGTGCATTCCAAGCACGAAGCAAGTGAGAGTCATAACGGTGGGGCATACTTGCAACCCCGGGTTTACTTGTAAGGTATTCCTAGTCATAAAAAAGTTAAAAATATAAAAAATACTTCTTTTATGTGCTGGAAGTTAAGATGGGTCGAGTCATCGAAATCGAGCCCATTACATTGGAACTCGCTAAGCAGTTCAAGAAAATAAAGTTTTTGTCTCCAAGTAACCACTTGAGTTTTTAACATGGTGGCAAGCTTTATTATTCCCACAATATATGGCCTATTTTTAGCCGAACTGAAAAGAAGATTTCAATCTTGTATATAAAAGTTGACTCAAGGTACATATATATGTCCAATTTGTCGGGGATTTAATTCCCAGGAAAAAGAGAGAGAGAGAGAGAGAGAGAGAGATAAATAAGTACATGAAACTTTTGCAAGTAAATAACAAGAGAGAAGGGAGCGTTACAGTTGGTGGGAGAGGAATTAGAGCTCTCTGGTATGCTACACAAAGGGGGGGGGGGAGGGAGTGCAAGGAGCACGTGCAAAGGGAGGGTTAGAATAGAGCTAATTGTGTTTCAGTTAATAATAATTATATGCTCAGATTAAACTAATACAGAGTGTTAAAGTGGTGTTGTAATATTATAATGGTGAATGACGTTTGTGTGTTTAGCTTGAAGAAAGTTGTCTTCTTGGGAAGGCACATGATTTGCGCTGTGCTTGGCGTGTGGGATGGTAAGATTGAGGAGGACGAGACGTGCTTGAGTGTTACATGTACCATGCGAAGAAACTTAACTCCATTTTCTGTTCCCTTTAAAAAAAAAAAAAAAAAATTAATTCTCTTTATATGATAATGAATTTTCGTCCTCTTTTCCCTTTCATTTTTCTCGGTTTCCTCTTTTTTTTTCTTTTTTTTTTTTGGGAAACAGAGACTACATCATTAATAAAGAATAAGAGAATATTCACAATCTTTATAAAGACGACACATTTCTCATAAACACACCCATCGACTTCTTCAATAAATGGAGAAATAGAAAATGCCTCCGAATAACTTGGTTAATTAAATTAGAGTCCTGAGCCTATAAATATGTAATGCGTGTATACCTTTTTTTAATTCAAGCAATTAAATACAATTTAGAAACTTCTAATTTATTCATAGTCTTAGAAAAATCATTTAGAGACGGACCCGTCAAAGAGATCAACCCTTTTATCTTTATTTTTGCCATTGTCTTACATTTAATTCATGGCTTTTCATCAAACATGCAAACAAGCAGAAAAACAAAATTCCCAAGAGCAGTTAAGCGAAAGATCATGACTATAAGCAATTACATGAAAAAATGGTAAAGCAATTACAAATTCAGATGACCCCTCTTGCTGTTGCTGGATTATCAGTTTAATCTGTCAAAATTGGCTTTTATAGTATGTCATATAACCTCAAAATGTGGTTACAAGGCCCATACCCAACTCCTCTGCAAGCTCATCCCACACTGGAAGGAGCGTCAATCCAACTAGAAAAATAGCCGTTAGCACAGCCGTTTTTTTCCACGTCCCGACCTCCGTCACGTCATTTAAGCATGGTTTTTCAGGAGCCCTCTGAGCAAATATATTCAAACCAAAATGAGCAGAAAAAAGAGGGGAAAAAACAGCGAAGAAGTGGAAAGAAAGAGAGGATTTTAGAGGTTGAAAAACAACCACTTGATAATTTGATATCAACAGTTTCTTAGAATCTCTTGTAGTTTGCACACCTGACATATCAAGACATATAGTCCCCAAGGAAGTGACAGAGGTCCACCAAGCTGAGACACAGAGAAACAATGGAGTTCAATTGCAAAAAAAATTAAACGAAAAAAAGGTATCATTGGCCAAGCAAGGGGAAATATGTGTAGATTAATATGAGCACCACAAATACATTTAAGTCAATCATAAAGACATGGCTCAAAGGCAACAGGGAAAGGCCATGTCGTAAGTTAATCCTCGGTATTGGAGACTCATATACCAATTACCTGGTTTACTGAATCCACCACAAAAAACAAACCACCGCGAAAGAGTAAATATGTGTCATTTGATGCCTCCAGCAACTTAGTGCTTATGTGCTTATGATATATCATATCAACAACAAATTGAATCGAATAAAAACTGACTCCCATGCAGCAAATGCCATTGAATTGTTTTGATAACAGGACTAACAGAGATTAGGCATACCACTCCAAAACCAAGCAATGCATAGGTTATCAATCCAAATCCCATTAGTGCAGTTTTTCCAAAGGCACCCTGCAGAAGCATGCAGTCAAGCATTTGAAAATTAAGTAAAACCTCTTCCAAAGAAAATTTCCCTCAGCAGTGTTTTTGTTTATGCCTGCATGGAGAGAGTGACAGGGTACCTGTACAGCTCTTCCACCATCCAGAGAACCAATTGGGAGCATGTTAAAAGCTGTTGTGGTTAAGCCACACCTGCCATAATTACTTTTAAGTATAAGCACATTTGAAAATGTTAAAAGAAGAAAGTAGTCAAGGTATGATACACTACCAGCCTGCAATCACCAGAGGATGAATAGAAACTGTTGCAGCATGCATTGCTCTGAACATTTATAACAGCAACATGTTACTAAAAACTATCTAGACAACATGTGCCAGATAAGCAAAAGAGAACTAGAGACACCAAATTTATGAGGTAATTAGTTTGAAACTGAAGCTTCATCCCCAAGGATTAAAAAAAAAAGCTATCAATGCATAAAGAAGAAACATACGCATAACCAAGAGTCGCCCTACTGATTAGTCCAAGAAGCAAAGAACCTTGAAACAGCATGCTTGGAACCTGCACCAAATCTCCAGCAGCAGAGGGATTTGATGAGAGCAGCAGACCAGCAGCAAACATTGAGAGAGAAAGTGTAGCACCAGCAAATGGACCAGCAAGTGAAATATCAACTTTTGTACTCCGATCAGGAAGAATAGATTTGAACTACACAAAAAAAAAAACTACCACTCAGCAACAAACAAGTTCAGCTCTTTTATTCTTGTATGGTTAAGGTTATGGGTAGCTCCAAGCAAAACATAATGATGGATATTGTCTCCAAAGTTTTCTAGTAAAATGTGAGCCATAACAAGAACCTGAGATCTCCACAGAACAATTGAAAATGTGTCACCAAATATAACTGGTAAAGCATTACAACTGATGACAAAAGGAAGAATTTTTCTGGATACAAGAACAACAACAACCATATTTCAAACTTCTGCATAAACCAATTCCATCCATAATTGCCTTGCCTTATCATACAAGTAACTATGACAGTGTTGCTTGGACAAAATTGATACTATCAATGCTCCACTGAGTTATCTCCCATCACATATGGAAGGGAGAAAGAGATCCAACCAAAAAGAAGGCCAAAAAACCAAAAAAGCCATAGAGACTTCGGTTGAAATTGCATTTCCCAATTTGTTTCCATTTAAATACAACCAACATTTACCTGAGTAATTGCACCAAAGCTGCCAAGTGTAATATTAGGGATGAAGAACGGGATGCTTAGTTTTACTTTCTTAGGGAAAGCAGCCAAAAAGTGTCCAACCTCCTGCACATGACCAAGCTCCATCAGTACAAAGAAGGACAATGACCAAAATACAAATGATTGCATCATACAATATGTACCAGAATTCTGATCAAAGAAATAGTGAAAAATGAAGAAAAAACTGCTAAATGATGGGTGTCAACTCCATGCCATTGTAAAATTTTTGAAACATAGGATTAACTAGCATATTGCGATTGATAAATATTGGGTGTTGGAAGTCAGAATTTTCATCCTAAGATGGTCCAAATGGAGTTGAACAAATCAAATGACATTGTTTGCAACACTCAGGCTACCATCCTCCATATCTCAGGATAGAATTATGAACAAAAGGTCTCATAAGTTTGAGAAAACAAACCCCACAGCAACACGTAGAAGAGCACCAATTATTCTGACAGCGCAGTCCACGACCCAACATTCTGCCTAGCAGTTCAAATAGCAATCGGCAATGACAATATACAGGCTAAATTAACAAATTTGGGCCTACCTAAGTAATAATCATGTATTCTTTTAGGTTGGGGGTTGCCATTTTTCAACAGAACATGAAATAATTAGAGTTTTGCTTACATGAAATAACAGAATTCCCAACACACCATAAGCTAAGGGCAATGCAGACTCCACAAATGGATAAAGCAGCTCCATATCTGGTGGTTCAATGGCATTCGGATCAGTGAAGTACTTCACAACCTCTGGAGGAAGACGATTAATCTGTTAGAACACATGCAATCAATGCATGAGAAGGAATTAAGCATTCAAAAACATCATCATCAACATCCAAAAAGATACTAGAATCATAAAGCATACAATTATCCAGAGATCCATTTCAATGGCATAAAGTAAAGAAAAGAAGGGCCCTTAGGTTACCTGAGATGAGATTCCTAACTCCACAGAGGAACCAACGGTTAAAAGGAATAACAGGAGAGCAATCACATATTGCCAGAGTGTTGTTGGCCCTGGTTCTGAGACCTCTTTCCTGAGCAAACCAAAGCTAACTCGGGGCCCACCACGGGGATCTGGTCCTTCTGAATTGGGTTCCTCCACCATAAACAGATTGTATTTATTGCCCGTGACCTCAACCAGCTGATTCTGGAGTTTGGCAAAAACATCCTCCCTCTTTCCTCTTAAATTCCCAAGGAAAAGAATGCCCTCACCAAAGTCTCCAAACGGCTCTTCCTTTGTCACCCAGAAGGTTGAATATCCAAAAAGCTTGTGCTTAATTAGCTTTACATCCGATGGATCGACCTTCTCAGGACCAAGAAGCTCCATTAATTTGAAAGAGTCAACTTGGAAACTGTTATAACCTGGTCCAACTGGGGATATAGTGGGTGGCTGAAAAAAGGAAAAACATTGACGTATTAGAATTCAAAGAATTGATCATATGAGTCACTAGATTTTGCATACTGCTTTGAATTTCAGCCGTCATATTTCATGCAAGATCTCTCCTATCTCGACAGCCAGCTAATAAATTCGAAGCGGTATACTTGGAGACAAGGAATTGACATATTAGCTACTAGATTTTTTCATGCTCTATGTGCATTGTTTGTCAATTAACCAAGTAAAAAGCATGCAAAAAGGACAGTTCCCGGTTTAAACTCACAAGAACAACTTCAGGACGTTCAAATGAAGCTGGTGCTAAGTTTTACTGCTCGGAAGGTAATTTATACCATAAACCACTGAAAAATATCATTTTCAGGTGAATGAAGAGCAAGTATGATTTCACACTCTCTTTCAATTATTCAGCTTCTATTGATTCTACAAGTAAAACAACTAACGGGGAAAGTGTGAATCTCGTTTAATCTAAACTTAGCTCCAATAGTTCCATCGAAAGAAGCGAAGGCATTGAAGTTTCATCTAAAACTGCGACCTCCAATTATAGTAATATGAAACGAAATGATTACTTAGACAAATTTCAAAATTCGAATTAAAACAAAATTAATAGGAAAAAAAGGGGGGGTGGGGGAAGAAAGCAATGTACCCTTGAAGAAACGGAACCGTACTCGCTGCCAGCCCTCTCGTCTTTTTTCTCCTCGTGCGACACCGTTTGGACATTCGAATCTAGACCGCCGTCATTATCATCAATGTCTTTGCTATTTTCTCCGCGATTATCCCCGCCATTATTGCTACTAAAACATCGAATTTTAACGAAAGTTCTAAACGAGATCTCTCTCTTCGAAGCTCTTCTACCTCTACATCTACACAGAAAGCACGAAGAAGAAGAAGAAGAAGAGCAAGGAGAAGAATTCTTGTTCGGTTTCTTGCGCTCGAGTACTTGAAGAAATCTCTCCCGGAAACAACCGCCGATGGCGGGGCCTGTACGGAGGTTGAAACTAACGGCGGTGAAATTGCACAGAGTGGCCATCGAATCACCGAGCTCCCCTGAAGCCAAACGCGTGTCCTGGTTTCCTCCGCGAAACGACGCTTAGAGATTGCGTTTTGCTTCCTTCGTCTCCTTTTTTTTTTCCTTTTTTTCTTTTCCCTTTTTTTTGTGGGGGGGGGGGTTTGGAGTTGCGGGAGACGGAGAGGAGCGTTAGTTGTGAGCAGCCGACCATATCCTCTCTCTTTCTTCGCCGGATTTTTCTCAAATATCTTTCTTCTTTTTCAAAATAAAAAATAATTATTATTATAATTATTATTAAAAACAAAATATCTCCATATTTTCCACCGTGGAATTTCAAACATTCTTTTTATCTCTAACCCAAACGTCATAAATCTAATTACCCGGACATTAGAGAGATGCCCAAACATTTTACTATTTTGTAATGACATTTTTTTTTAATTACAAAATGTAACATAAAGTGCGTCTGATAAACACGAAATACTGTAAAATAATATAGAATAAAACTGACTATACCATGTATGATTTTGTGTGGCATCTCGTGTATCAAACGCACGGTACGGAACAGCGGGGGAATAAAATTACAAAAGTGAATGTAAAAAGATATGGGGGAATTGTGGTCGTATTAGTGACCAAGTCCGAAAACCTTTCGTGTCTATTGTCATGGGATAATTACTCTCTCTCTAAAAGACAACCTTTTAGGATATACAGCATCCACGCTTATATACCCCAGAATACCCTTCTTATTATTCGATGTAGGAAATGAGTCTCATATATCCGTTCGTCACACCGTTCGTCATACTAATCATTGGAGCGTTTGGACTGCAAATCTGCAATCCTTTTGCAGTTAGATGCTTTTATTAGTAGGTTGGAAGGATTTCGTATGCGACTGAGGCCCCAAATATTAGTAAGTTGGAATCCCAGTTTTCCAATTTCTTGTCGATAAGCTCCAAAAAGAGATAAAAAATTGTAGGTTAAGTCAAACAGAGGTCAAGGATCCCCAGGTCTTCCCTTTCCCTTTACAAAGTTGACTTCCGGGAAAGATCATAATTAATCAACTGTTGGAAGCATTAAAAGATCGATTACAATAATTAAATCTATATATTTTTCAATTTGACTAACATTTTAATCAAGCCAAGTTAACAAAACGTTCAAATTAACACAGGGTTTTCTAAATTTATAAATAATCAAATAAAGATTACAGGATCACTGAGATGTTATCCTTGAAAAACAGGTCAACACGGGGGGCTGCCACCATTGAAGCGTTAGAGGGTCGGGATCTTAGAACGCATCGACCATTTCCTCTTTGTTTAGATTCGGGATTGTTAGGATCCTATCTCTCGAGGCAAAGGGTAGAAAAATCTCAATCTTCGAGAGAAGGGCGGGCCTTCGTCCTTTGTTTTTTTAGAATTTTATCTCTGGAGGCGAGAACGGAAAGATCGGATTACAATTAAGAGTTGGATTGCACGTTGAATTCTCAGACCGAAATAATTAAAAAAAAAAAGAAGAAGAAGAAAAAAAAGAAAACCAAAAAATCAATTAACTACAAATTGAGAGTAAAATGGCCCGTTCGGTTGTCCAAAAAGGAAAAAGGTAAAAACGGCATGCCGTTTCTATGATTCCATCAGTTGAACATGCTCTTCGGCTGAATATTTAATTTTTGACGTTTGCAAGGAAGGGAAATCCCCGAAAGAAAATCCGTGTTTTGTCAGACTCTAATTTAAGTAGAGATGGAATGAATGAAAATTAACAACGAGAAAAAGAAAAAAAAAAGGATGAGAAACGAATAGATAAAATAAATAATACGAGATTTAAATTATTAATTACAGATAAAAAAAATTAAAAATGTATGACCATAAAACTATACTGACGGTTCAGACAAAAACCCTATTATTATTATTATTATTATTATTTTAAGTACAGCCACCGCCATGGACAATGCTTAATTTTGAAGCAAAGGTAAGAGGCCAAAGCCCAAAACGGTGGGCACAAGCAGGAGCAAACGGATTCGCAACAATGGACACTTTCACAAAAGAGAAAAAAAGAGAGAGGGAGAGAAAACGAAAATTTTAAGCGCCCGAAGTGTTCTCGGAACGCGACTCCCTGTCTCTGTAATTGCTTTCTTTCCTTCGGCACTA
>CM034048.1:10846537-10908845 GCA_019804595.1 Bruguiera parviflora | reverse complement strand
GAGAGAGAGAGAGAGAGAGGAGCAGTAAACGCAATGGGCTGCTTTCCTTCTTCGTTTTCTGCTCTTCTGTCGCTTCTCTTCGTATCTCTCGCTCTCTGGTTCGCTGTCCTCTTACGCGCCTCCCGCGATTCCTCTCTCAAAGGTTTTTTCTTACAAAACGCAAACCCTTTTCTTTTTGCTTTTTCGTTTCGAATTTTTGTTAGGGACTAAATGGGGTTTTGGGTCGATTCTTGTTAATCGGTTATGCAGGGTGGTACAAAGTATTGAAGTCTAAAACGGTTTCTACGGGCGGCTTGCTTTGAAATTTTGGTTGCTTGTGGATATTTGCCAAAGATTCATTTTTACTAGTGGGGTTTTGGCTGTTGGGACTTGTTGTAACTGCGTTTATTATTTTCCGTTTGCCTTTGGAAGCATATTTAGGGGTAGTTTTAATCATCCCATTTAGGTGACAAGCAGTTTATTATTTTTGTTTTTTTTGGAGTCAATGACGTTCTTCATATGGGTGGTAAAAAGATTCTTTTTTTTTTATTATTTATAATTTTTATGTTCAGTACACTTATCTTCCTTGCATTTTATGAGACTAGTGATGCTTTTATCTGGAGATTGATTTAGCATACGGAGTATGAATTTTCAAAGGCAACTTTGTAGTCAGACATTTATTTGAATGTGCAAAAAGAGAAGAAAGATATTTCAAAATCATTCGGAAGAGGCTGTTGTGTGCGGTGAACTTGTGTGGGAGTTGCTTTGTACATAGTACTTGGATTGAGATTTTTTCACAGTGTATTTGATTTCCATTCTTGTTTATTCTGAGTTGGAAGGAGTCAGTTGAGCATTCTTTTTGTTTTTTTTGGTTGAAGTGCATTTGAATGTCAGCATTGCATTTTATGAGCGCAGGTGTTGACATTGAAAATCCAGTCCTGGATGTCACTCCATTACCCTATCATGTGCAAACCTTTGATCTTGATTCCAAAGATGCTTTATTCTGTGAAAGAGTTCGAGTTTCTGGTTGTTCAAGATTGAACCTGGGGAGCTATTCTAATTCTTTTCATGTTACCGTGGTTCCATCTCTAGTAATCCCAGAGAAGTTGCACAGTAGAATTCAAGTTTGTTTTCACCTGTAAGCAAATTTCTTTTCTTTTCTTTTCTTTTTTTCTGTCTCAAACTTCTTCTATCTCATGCCACTTGACTTGTATTGCAAAGTCAAGATTTTATTTCTCACTTAATGTGTTGTTTGCAGGAATGCTTCACTTGGTTTATGTGATTGTGGGAAGGATGAGTGGAGAACTGTTCATAAAGGGTTGTGGCAGTCTATAATGTCACCTTATGAGGAGAGATATCTTGATGTGAAATTCATTGGTGAACTTCCTGGTTCTGTTGCCATCTCTGTTTCGGAAGGTTTACTTTCCTCCTATCCTTGCAATGTAGTTATTCCTCCTATCCTTCTTTATCTGCAGTACTTTATTCTTGCAATGTAGTTTTTTCTTTCATTCTTATCGACTATTAATTTTCATGCAGATCCACAAGCATGGCGCCTTTTTTGTCTAGCAATGGGGTTTCTTCTACTAATGCTGGCACCAATAGTCAGCAGTTGGGTTCCTTTTTATTATGGCACTTCCATGGCCATTGGTATTTTCCTTGTTATTATAATCATTCTCTTTCAGGTATTTAAACTCTACATTCATTGATTTCTATTCATTGTGTTCTTTTTCCTGTTTTGTTTATGCTTTTGAACTTCTATGTGTTGGGCTGAGCTGGGTAGATTATTGGCTGGGACTAGTGAACTAAAGCCCTTTGCCTTGGGGGGGGTGTCTTTTGTGGTTGGGCAAAACTTTCACTACTGAAAATGAGCCGGAAATTGTTTGGATCAGGCCTAAATCTAACGCCTGTTGATAAATGTTGTTTGCACTTATCCCTTGTGAATGCAATTACCATAAGCTTTTATCCAATTCTGAAGAACTGGGTGATGTCAGGTTGACTTCCTCATTTTATTAACTGAAAAGGTTGGAAGGAATTGTCACTTGGTAAATTTAATGTTTCAAATTCGTCGAAACTTATTTTTGATCTCTTCTTGTAATTTGTTGACTCATATTGTCAACAATTAGGGGGGTACCACGCATTTCAATATCAGTATGTTATGAATTGTGATTATTTCTTTCATGTTAGCATGTGGTTGTCACTATGCAGATAGGTGACACTGTTTTTCCTGGATGTAATATTGCAGGGAATGAAACTTTTGCCAACTGGCAGGAAAAATTTTTTCTATCTTTCCATTTATGGATCGGTGGTGAGCAAAGTTTTACTTTAGTTTTAGCTTTATATTCTGTCTGGTGTGCAATATAGAAGTTTCACTCTTCTTTTGATACTGCAGCTTGGAGCTGGCACATACATATTCCATCACATCTCAATGTTGGTAAATTCAATTCTTGTGAACTTTGGACTGAGTGAAGAAATGCACAATCCAGTAAGTCGTCACCTTATTGATTCTACCAGCATCAGCATGAGTTTGATTGTTTCAATGCCATCAACATCCTGAAACTTTCTTTGACTTACTTCCGTGTATAATTGTCAATTTTGCTGCATGCTATCTGTTATTTTTACCTTTTTCCTTTTTCATACCAAAGGGCCAGATTTCTTGTTATTTGTGTGAACATGAGCATAATGATAATCTAATCCACAGTACTTTGATCAGCTTTTCTTGATTGGCATTACTTTGTGTAAGATAAATACATGGTACACCGAATATTGTTTGTTTATTGTGCTGATGTATGAGGCATTTTGATAATGCTAGGTAGATAATTGCTTGAATTTGTCTCTTCTAGAGGCCACTTCCCTTAAATACTTGTACAAATAACAAAAGGAAAATGTCCGAATGAGTTATATTGTTTGTGTTTTTATGACTGTATCATAATCCCCCAAAAAAGGAAAAAAAATGACTTGGCATTTCCCTGTTTTGTTCACAGGTCTACGTATTTGTTTTAGTGGGGATTGTTCTCACAGGAGCTGCTCTAGGGTACTGGATTGTGAGGAAATATGTGATCTTGAAAGATGGAACAGTTGATGTTGGTGTTGTCCAGTTTGTAAAATGGGCAATGAGGATCATTGCAACCACTTTCATTTTTCAGGTTTGCTACAGTATAATGCATTTATGTAATGTTTTGATGTGATATTTAAACTATAGGTCTCAATGGTGGCTTGAGTGCCCCAGGAATGAAAATATGCTGTGCAGCTGCAGCAAGTGCTGCACCAGTCTGCAGACATTGCACATGTTGCATTTCCTCTTCAAATTTACTGTAGATACCCGTTCTTAGTGCATGGTTATTTTGCATTTCTTCCTCAAAAACATGGTACTTGTACCACAGTTTCAACCAATCTTTTCTTCTGTGCATGATATTTCATGGAGCCATTTTTGTGAAATTAGCCCAAATGTCCAATCACCTTAAGCCTGAAGAAACCCTGGGATTTCGTTAGGACACTGCATGTTTCGAGCCATCATGACTAGTCCCCAGTCCAAGTGAAGTAATGGTTGAGGGCCTTGAGGCATAGGTCAATCTATACACCAACTCAAACTTTACTAGCTTATCTCTTGCATATGCTCAATAAATTGCATAATAAGAAGTCATGGGTAATTAAATATTGCTCCAATTTGTCCAATTTCTTTTGATCAAGACTCAAAACAGATAATTAAAAACCTTCACGAAGGTCATATTGCCAGGTCCTGCTAACTGATTTCAAAGCTTTAAACTTTTGTTGGCAGTTTGACTGCAAAGCATGGCATAACCTGATCCAACTATTGAGAATATGCTGGAAAGATAAGATTAGGTCACATGTAGGGTTTAAGAAGAGTTATGCATTGGCTTGCAATTTGTATTTAATTTATCATTGGCTGAACTCAGCTTATTTGCAGCCAATGATACCGTCTTTCCACTTCATGCTTCACAAGTTGTGGCCTGATCTTTTCTTTTGTACACAATCTCATTTACCAATTGGTATTTGTGGATAATTTTGATATTCGTCCTTAGTAGTCTTTTAGTCAGTTAATATCAAGTCTAGAAGAAACTATTTGTTGGCTTTTCAGTCCCCTTTTTTTTTTTTTTCTTTTTTTTCATATTTACTAACCTTGTATTTCTTACTCTCCCAGAGCACTCTTGATACTCCTCTAGCAATGGTTGCCTTGGCTGCTTCTGCTTTCATCTGCTTTCATGTAACTAAGTGGCTTGATCAAATGTAAGTTTCTATGAGTTTTAGTGCATTTCTTTCATGGCATTTACTTGATTTGCTATGAGCTCTCTTTACTGTTGGTTCTTTTGTAACGACTAAAAGTAAATCCTTTTGTCTGGAGGACTTTATAACTGCATTCATTTGTTTTTTTCAAGGTAGCTTTTGTGTATCTCATGTTTGGGTTAATTTTGATGTAGTCTACGGGCTCCAAAGCAATTGGTCCTTTTGTTAAAACAGATTGAGTGATAACAATGAATCCAAGGAAAAACAAAGTTGAGGTGACTAGATAATGCACTATGATTATTAAATAAGGTAAATATGATGGGTGGTTGTCTAAGCATTGTGTTTGTAATTTAATCTCCTACTTCTGCATGCAACTTTAATTTCACTCAGGGATGGGGTATACACTGTGGGTGGAAGTCCCTGGCCAAAATCAGCAAGACAGGCTACAATAAAGCAGAATCGTGCTGAATTCCTGAGCAAGTCAGCAAAAGTCAGCCCTGCAGGGAGGATGAGTAGTCCAAAGAGCTCATCTGGTTGGACCAACTCTCCTGTTAAAGGTACTAGTTTTCTGTGCTGACTCTCTTGCTCTTGTCCTCTCATTATTATTATTTTTTTGTTAAATTTTTTTTTCTCCTTCCCTTTTCACTCCTTGGTAGTTAGCTGTCTTATTGCTCAATGGTTGTTCGTACTGCAATTTTGCTCTTATTGTATGCTTTTCTGCATATTTGTTCCATTAAGCAATAGCTGAATTATTATATTTACTAGAAACATCATCACTGATTTTTTGTGTAAATCCCTCCATGATTATTATTAAGTTCCTCCAAGAAGGTTCAAGGATAAACATTTTTGAGTTGTGCGCCTCAATTTTGGTTGAAAACTCTCTCTTAATAAGTTATGGCAGAGTGGGAGGACGGAATCCGCTGCTGCTGTTTCATAGATGGAATGTATTGGATGTTCACTAACATTACTCCCAATGCCTACATTCATGAACACAACAACCCCTCCCTTTACCCCCAACCCCCCCTCTCTCTCTCTTCAAGAAACCAAAAAAAAAAAGAAAAATGAAAAAAAAGAGAGAACAGGAATAGGAAGGACCAGCATCAGGATCCCTTTTTTGATCTTCGTTTATCCTCCTGTCATGAAGTTATCTTACCCTTGAACCTAGTGGCTTTTAAACAGTTTTTGATGCTTTTTGCGTAATGGAATTGCATGTATCTGTTAAGGCTTATGCGAAGCTCATTCTGTGATTTTTCCTTTCAATTCCCTACACGGTCGGTGTGAATTTGCCATATTGAATTTGGCAGGTTTAATATCACCAGCTGGGCATTCAGGTGTGATAGATCGGCAGAATTATTACTCAACCTTTCACAAGATCCCTAAGCGGAAAAAGATGACAAAAAGAGAGTTGAAGGAATTGACAAGGGAAACAACTCGGAAAGCCGTGGCAGAATGGGCAGCATCTCCAGATGTCGCCAATTGGATCGTTGAGAATGCCGGCCGAATTCAACTCCTTCCTAGTGATTGTAGTTCAGAAGAAATAGTGGGAAGTGAATCAGACTCCACAGATGAGACTGTTGTGGAGAGTAGCAAATGGTCCAGCTTGTAGAGTAGCAACTGCAATGGCAAGTAACAGCTAGAGTTTTTGGCGGCAAGGCTTGGTAGAATAGCGCAGAGGGAAGGCATAAATTTAGGGGTTTTAACTTGGTTCGTTGCATTGCTAGCAACTGCTGTAAGTGGAGAGACCATTCAACCATCGGATGGTGTAATTGAGCTGCTCGTTTTTCTACTCGGCCAATGTAATTCTACCAAGGGGTGCAAAATTGGCTTTTGTAAGCTATTGATTTCATTTCACTTTGTGCCTCAAACGTGCAATTGTGTTCTTAATTCTTCGATTGTGTAATCGCCCCCGCGTCGTGCACTAGAAGGGGGCTTGAAAACTCGAAACATAGATTTCGGTATTGCCCCTTTTTTCCCCGATCAACTTTAATGCCCAGCACAGGATTTTTAGTGCAGAAGTAACACAGGCTGATAATAGGTATAATCCGAATTGTTAGTTTTTATTACGGTATGTTATGTTATTTTATCGTAAATTTAGTATTTTGTGAATGTGTTAATTATTATTATATTTATAAATCGTTTAAGGTTTGGCTAAAAGCGAAATTTAAATTTAAATCAATATTAAAGAAAAATGTCAAATCGCATACTAAATTAACTCGCAATGCGGTAATGAAGTTTTATGCGAAAAACGTAATTAGTATTATTAATTAAGATCAAATACAGTTATAATGAAGACCCACCTCGCCTCTTGTCGGCCGCCCTGTGAAAAAACCACCATTCCTCAAATCTCCGTCTCGTCTCCTCCCTCGCGTGTTTAAAACTTCTCAGGTTCCAATCTCCGCCTCCGAAATTCCGGCCACCCAAACGCGCCCCTATGCCAACGACCACCTCGCCGACGGCATGCTCCCGGACGGCTTCCCTCTCCGTGACAGAGACCATAAACGGGTCCCACAAGTTCACAATCCAGGGCTACTCCTTGGCGAAGGGAATCGGCGCCGGCAAGCACATCGCCAGCGAGAACTTCACCGTCGGCGGTTACCAATGGGCCATTTACTTTTACCCCGATGGTAAGAATCCGGAGGACCACTCGTCGTACGTCTCCGTCTTCATTGCCCTCGCCAGCGACGGCACCGATGTCCGCGCACTATTCGAGCTAACCCTCATCGACCAAAGCGGCAAAGGCAAGCATAAAGTTCATAGCCACTTCGATCGTTCCCTCGCGAGCGGGCCCTACACCCTCAAGTATCGTGGCAGCATGTGGTAAGTCATAGATTTTTTCTTTTTAGCTCTGTTTGTTTGTTTTTTTTTTTTTTAGTTAATTATTTTAATTATTATTATTATTGCTATTTTTGTGTCACTGCTTGTAGGTAATTGTGTAGTTAGGAAATGAAGATGATTAATTGGCCTCTTGAATTTTGATTTCATTTTAAAATTTTAAGTCTTTATGGCTATGATAAGGTAATGGAAGCTTTGATACAGGTAAATTTGGGTCTCATTGCATTGAATTGTAAAGGTGGCATGTAGGAATGTTTATTTATTTTGTTTTATTTTCCACTGCCAGTTTGAGCACTGGGGTTTGTTTCTTTGCTTATTGATGGGCAGCAAGTAAGCAATGGATATGAAAATCTTTATAAGGCCATAATCTAAACTTGTGAGACCATGACGCCCTGATATTGGCAGTTACATCAAGTTAATAAAAACTTGGCGTATTAGTTTTGGATGTCACGACATTTTCAGTTTGCTTCAAGTGTGAACTGCTTGTGGAAAGTAAAAGCAGGAGAAAGGTTGCGTGTATCTCACCCTTCCTCATACTGCATGGTGTGGGTGCCTCGTGCGCTAAGATGCCCTTTTTTTGGGGTGTGTGTGTGCCCTACTTGATAATTTCTCCCCTTACCTCATGAGGAGACTTTTATTTTTCTTTTATAAATTTCTTTAGATTGAAATGGCTGGTTGTCGTAGACAGTAGCTGGTAAATGTATGTGGATTGTCAGCTGCATGTAGGGGAGTTTCTCAGCTGTTGCTATTCCAGTATTCTTGCAAATTGGTTAATTGGGCTGTTATTATTTTATGTGATGTTTCTATTCATTATAGGCGGATTTTTGTCTGCTTGTCTTTCAGGGGATACAAGCGTTTCTTTAGGAGGGCAATGCTTGAAACATCTGATTTCCTTAAGGATGATTGCTTGAAAATTCACTGCACTGTTGGTGTTGTGGTTTCTGCAATTGATTGCTCAAGGCTGCAGCCCATAAAGGTTCCAGAATCTGATCTTGGGTCACATTTTGGATTGTTGTTGGAGAATGAGGAATGCTCTGATATCACCTTTGATGTGTGTGGAGAAAAGTTTCATGCCCACAAGCTTGTGTTGGCTGCTCGGTCTCCCGTATTTGAAAGTGAATTTTTAGATGCAATGGAGGAAGATAATCACGAAATAGTTATTACAGATACTGAACCTAAGGTTTTCAAGGTACACCTTTCACTGTAGTTTTTTATTTTCAATAAAAGGAAAAAACTAAACCATTGCTCTGAGAAAATGTGCTTTTGTAATTGGTCCATTGAGATAACTCCATAACTGGAAAAATGAAAAGAAGCATTTGAAATGATATAAAACATTTCCTACTCTGCTTGAAATAGAACTTCATTTTGTACAGACAACAAAGTCCAGCCCTTGAATAGATATGAAAGTCTATAAGGAAGAAAATATCAAAGCTGGCAAGAGATACAGTTGAATGTGTGCCCTTGTAACACATGCATGGCAAAATTTCCTCCACACTAGCATTACAGCATGATATATTTTGTTCTTTCTCTTTGTTTTCTTCTGCTGTTCCGATGTCTCAATTGCTAGTCTTAAAACCAAATTTCTTCAATTCAACTCTTGAATAGGAAGCATATGCCTCTGTAAATCTTTCAAACCCTGATTTCACCTAAAACCCTAATTGGCAGCAAACAAATAATCTCCACTGCTTCATTAACAATCATATCCTTTAGACATCTAATCCCAAGCCTCCCATACCGTCACCCTAATCTATTGATGACATAGCCTTGCATTGTTATCCTGCCTTTAACTGATGAAGCTGTCCCTTCCAACCCTTTCTGATGAGATGATCAGAAATTTTTATGCAAAGAGGGAGTGGTGCTTGAAATTTCTTCCAATGAATTCTAATAAGATGATAGCTGTTGGCTTCAAGTAGGCACTAAGGTTTCTGTTGGACATGGGATGCAGAAAGGGCGGGCAGTGTCTGATTGATGATAATAATAGGCAGTTAGTGGCCTCATAGCTATAATGAGCAATGCTTTGTATCAAAAAGTTCTAGAGAATGAAATGCAGGCAATAATACAGAGTGGTTGTACTTGTGAAATTGTGTTATACCATTGTGTATAAGTTTTTGGAATATGAAAAATAGAAGTTGGTTGCCTATTCTGTGTTTAACCATCTTTTTAATATTCTCTTGCGTGCATATCCGAAGGCTTTGCTACACTTCATATACCGGGATGCACTCATGGAAGATGAGGATACTTCTCTTTCAAGTTCATCATCCATGCCATCTGTGTCAGAAGCTTTAGCTGCAAAATTGTTGGCTGCAGCAGACAAATATGACTTACCCAGACTTAGGCTAATGTGTGAATCTGTAATTTGCAAGGATATATCTGTGAATTCTGTCACTGAGATTCTTGCTCTTGCTGATCGTTATAATGCTATGGATTTGAAATCTGTTTGCCTAAGATTTGCTGCTGAAAATCTGATAGGTAAGTTCCTCTTGTTTGAATTTCTGTACTCTAGAATTCCATTATCGAACAATTTATACATTGTGACCTACAGCTAAGAGAATGCAATATTGATGATATATTTTGTTGAACAATGTCTTGTACTTGCCATAGTTTAATTGAATTAAATGGCTAGTGATTTGTTTTTGAGATACCTATGTCTTCATGAGGGTAGTGTGACTTTACTTCTGGCATATGAGTTAGTGTAAGCAAGGTGCATATGCTTCTTTTCCTGTATGGCTGTTCTGGTATGAGCTAGCAGCTGCTGTTTTGGAGGTCTTTGTTTTATTCTTGTTTGCTCTAGGACAGCTATATACTCGGGCTAGGTCCATCCAATGGAAGCTTTTGCATGAAAAATATAAATTCTGTCTGTGTGCCACACGTATGAACAAAAACACACACCCACACACACTTCTAAACTTACATATGCACACTACCCTCATCATCATTGTGATCTGCAGTATTTGAAGCACAGCTATGCCTGGAATGGTGGTTGTCTTTCAGATATTTCCTTTGTCAGATGAGTCATTCTATGTTTGTAGACAGTTCTAATTTGTATTGAAAGTTGTTTATTTTAACTTTGTCAAATTTGGTATTGCCTTACAATGCAAAATCACATTACATGAACTGCTAATATTTTATACCATAGAAATTGTTGTATGGGACTAATTTGTTTCATGGTAGTTGAGTAACTGCTAGTATTTTAGGTCATGTCAAAATAATTAGTTTTTTTGTATTCATTAGGTAACCCCATCAGGGAAATACAAGATTATTAATTTCTTCCTTTGCTATACCAAACTTTAAGGTCTACTCTTTCCATTTCTTTAAAACCAAAATTGCCAAATCTTTGTTTGTTTGGTTCACAGGTAGATTTGATCAGTTGTTCCCATGGTTGGCTTGATAGGACCTATACAAACAAAAGAAAAACTTGCCTTACTCTCCATGGATTCATGGATATTAGCAAGCTGCCTTTGTTAAAAATTATTATTTTATCTTTTTCACAAATAAATGTCTTGCACAACCATATGATTCATTATTAAATAGGCCAGAGCATTATGAGCATAAGGACATTGAATTAACAAATGAATATTGTTCAAATTATAAAATCTAACTGCTGTTTCTTGAAAGCTATTCTCTTCCAACCACTGCCAGCAACTGATTTTGACCAATTGGTTAGCTTGTCTGCCCCCATGGAACATGGACCTGTGAACACTTTTGTTCACTGTTTGACAGCTTCAAAGGTCTTGTTTTTATTGTTGTGTTTATTGTCCTTGGTTTAAGTATTTGAAGGACTATCAACTGACTGGTGCTATTCTGTATAGTTTGCTAGTACACATTTATTTTCATTGAAAGTTGGCATTTTAGATTGAACAAAACCAGAGTGAACAAAACCTGTGAGCTTCCTTTTTTATGAGGATCAATAGTATCAAACCAAATGCCATTGGCTGGTTTGTCAACCTTTGCTTTGTCCATTGTGCTTCTTCATCAACGTTTCAATACTATATCTACTTAAGAGGCAGAAAGGATATTGAGGAAGTTTTCTTGGTCAAATTCTTGATCTAGTTGTCATTCCTCTACTGGGTTTGAAGAATTGTGAAGTCATGCCAGCTGCTTCAATCTCGGGGTATGAGAGTATATGTGGCATTTGTTTTTCCCTTGCTTTGCTCTGGTTGCTTGTTCCAGTGTTACCTGTCATTGGCCTTCACTAATAACCATCATTTTGTCACTAAACTTTCATGAGCTTGTTGATCTTAACAATATTCTGTGATGCAGTAGCTTGTTATATATATTTTCTGATGATATTGTTGGATGCAGCTGTGATGAGCTCTGATGGTTTTCGGTATCTCAAGGAGAACTGTCCCTCGTTACAGTCTGAGCTCCTAAAGACAGTGGCAGGATGTGAAGATGATTTAATTGGAGGAGGAAAGAGCCAAACTGCATGGGCACAGTTCTCTGATGGTGGTGACACGAATGATCGGTGTGTGAGTCAACAACCCTGGGAAAATGGGGGGGAAAGAAGTCAGGGCTTGTGGGCCCAGCTTGATGAAGGTGATGCCAATGGGAGCCCGAGGCAAGATGACTGAAACTGGAAATTGCATAACTATAACTTGTAACATGACATGGGTGGCATGACGGGAAAAATAGTTGGGGGGAAGACAAAGGCGAACCAAGAAAAGTTGAATTCATGGGAAAATTGATCTTTTCTATGCCTTTTTGTTGTGTGTTGAATTTGTCTAGACAGTATCGTGGGTGCCAGGCGTACATGCAACCCACCTTTTGGGTCTAAAGCTTTTCAGTCAGTGAAATGCCCTATTAACAGGTTGCGGAATTGCCAATTACTAGTGAAAGGCAATGCAAGCTAGGAGCTGGCCCAAAAAAATGAAAAAGAAGTGCTAATTACAGGACAGGAGTGATGTAAGTGTTGTTACGTAACAGTGATCAACTTGCAAATTGTTTTGTAAGAGGCATATCAGCATATGCGGATACAAGTCTCTAGGGTTTTAAATGTTGATAAATTTTATGCACACTACATGGTGTAAAATTCCTTCCTCAGAAGAAACCCCCCCCCCCCCCAAAAAAAAACAAGCTCATATAAAATAACATATTAAATAAACTTTGGGGAAAAAGGATCTACAAAATACGAAGTGTAGAATTATCTGATTTCTTCGGCATTTTCTATTCCCGGCGTTGCAACGACGGCCACGTCAGAAGAGCATTTTCTTTATGAATAAAAGAATGGGAAGCGCATGGAAAATTGAAAAGGGAACAACAGGGGAAAGTTTGATCGTCGTGGATGGATAGAAAGATAAGACTGAAGTGTATGCTATCCAATTAATCAAGGGACCGTCCATTTTCCATTGTCAATCAGAAAATAAAGTGGCGCGCGGAATATTTTAGTTTGATATTCCAATTACAGTGACTTTATATATTTATTTATTTATTTTCTTGTCCCTACTACTTCCACTATTAAATTTTTTAAAAAAAAAAGAAAAAGCTGAGCATAAAAAATTCCCGCATGTCAGTCACGTGAGCATCAAAATTCCCGTATGTCAGTTACGTTATAGTTATTGCCCAACTATACTGTTATGTCCCTCTCCTTGTTCCCAATCAGATACCATCTCTCTGTGCGCGTGTGGAAAGCAAGTTTTGGATTTTCATTGACATACAAGGGAGATTGAGCATTTGGGTGTTAACCCCAAACTGAATACAAGCCAACCCACTTTTGGAATTGTATAAAGTTTGATTCTTTTTGTAGGAGGAGAGTGGGAAGGTAAAGAGGCAGGAGGGCTCTGGTGTGTATTGTTAAAGGGTGTGGTTGCTGAAATGCCAAAACAAGGGGCAGCAAAGGGTTCCTGGGGCCTGAGCAACTTGATTAGGAGAAAGCAAGTTGATTCTATTAATGTAGCGAGAGAGGGTGGCCATCAGCTCGCTAAGAAACTCTCTCTTATTGACCTTATTGCTATTGGTAACTCATTCAATCCTTCAAATTTCTTCTCTTAATTCCCAACAAGTTTCAGCAACTTATTTTCAAGTTTTCATCTTTGTTTGAAGGTTGTAACATTCATTCGTGAACCAGATGTTTGTTCTCGTTTTCCCTTTTAAATTCTGTGGTTTTGCTGGTTGGGCTTATAAAATATGGTAGCTTTGCTTTCTGTTTATATTTCACTTTTGAATTGTGTAATGAAGCAATTACTAGAAAATTTTGCCCACTTCCAGTGCCTATATGTCATCAGTTGTTGTATTCATGGTAGAAAAGCAGACACTATTGTAAATGTCTCCTCGAGACAGTCAGTTATCTTTAATGTTTTGTTGAATTACTGGCTGTGACACAGTTTCATTGATTGGGAAAGTGTCATGCCACAATTTGTTACTTGAATTTGTGTATCTTCGTGTTTACAACGTTTAGTGTTAGCAGATGATATTTACTTGATTTAGGTCATTGTAAAACAAAAACAATGAGAAAAGATTCATGTAGCTGACCCCAATTAAATTTGGAATTAAGGCTTGGTTGTTGCTGTTGTTGTTATTGTTGCTGTTGGATGATATATGACCTGCATTTGCTTTTGGGTGTGCTTCCATTTATTTCTAAATCCAAACATGCAAGGGAAATGCTAGATGTTTATAAATGATTAGGAATCTCTTTGTCAGGAGTAGGAACGACAATCGGAGCTGGAGTATATATCCTAGTCGGCACCGTTGCTAGAGAGCAAACTGGACCTGCTCTTTCTATTTCGTTCCTCATTGCCGGTATAGCAGCTGCTCTCACGGCATTCTGTTATGCAGAACTTGCATGTCGGTGCCCGTCTGCGGGAAGTGCTTATCATTACACATACATTTGTATTGGAGAAGGGTAATACAAAACTTTATGAGTCATTTTAGCTTTAAATATGTTCAAACTCATTATTGTTTTAAAAAATGACAAAAAGAATTATAAAGGAAAAAATCAATAAGCTTGTAAAGTTATGGGATTAAGCTGATGAATTATTTTTATTTAGGTTCTGTCATATGTCTTCTTAATTACTCGAGCATTTGTCTTAATAGTGCTGCATGGCTGATTGGTTGGGCACTGATTCTGGAATATACTATTGGTGGTTCTGCTATTGCTCGTGGCCTAACCCCAAATCTGGTATATAAAGTGAATAAGATTTGCCTCTAGCTCTTACTTTCCTTTTGCATATTCTAATTCAAGCAAATTGATTCAATCTTTTTATTCCTTTCATTATTTGCAAAGAATTATCAATCTTAGATCTGCTCGAAACAATTGTTGATTCCAAGTGTTTGATGGGTGGTTGGATAACATTTTCCATGCCTGTGCAGCCAACTTGTGCTGCTTCTATTTGAATAAAATGACTATGGGACTGAAAAGTAGATGAAATGTACGAAAATGTATATACATTCTTGCTTCATCAATATTAGCTAAACTTGCATATGATCTCGTTCTCATTTATTCCTTTCAAAGTGAATTGGATGAGACATATACCAGACAGGAGAGATTTGTTAAAGAGCTGACTCCATTCCTGGCTAGCTATCTTAATTCTTACTTGCATGTGATGGAAGTTTGGTTACCATTTCTGTTTATGTATTTTTCTTTCTCTCTAAGATACGCACTCTCTAATGATCATCTCTAGCGTGCTGGCCCGCTGGCTCCAGAAACCACCCATCTTGCCTGGCAGCTCAAAAATTGCCAGAACTCGGTGAGCTATTGGGTCATGATAGGAAGGCCACTGAAGGTCATGTGGACTTCACTGTGGTCCTGTATAGCACAAATTTTACTGTTTCTCCATAAACCACAGTCCATGTATCTGTTGCCTTAACTTTTAAGGGCAAAATAAGCATTTTGTATCCTGCTTTTTTGACTTTTTAGCCCGTGACAACTCAGTTCTTTTGAACAAATTGTTGTAATATTACTGTTTATGTTTTAAATTATTTTAAGTGTGACAATCTGAGAGAATTTGGTGTCCTCTGATTTTACAAATCTTATGCTTTTGTCTTCATCCCATGGCTGCTTGATATATTGTCCGGAGATGTTGGACACTGCATAACTTATCTGATTGCTCTTTTCAGGCCTTGTTTTTTGGGGGTCAGGATAAGCTGCCTTTTTTCTTAGCCCGCTACAGCATCTCCGGGCTCAGTGTCATGTTAGACCCATCTGCTGCAGTATTAGTTCTTGTTGTGACTGTTCTTTTATGCATTGGAATTAAGGAGGTATTGCATTGCATTCTTCCTTTCTTCTCAAACATAGAAATTTGCAAGTTATAACATGTGTTGTTCTGTTTGTTAATGTATGCTTCCTCTAATTGCTTTGGCTGAGTTCTCCTTTTGCAGAGTGCATTAGCACAAACCATTGTTACAACAGTGAATGTATGTGGGATGCTTTTCATAATAATAGCTGGTGGTTATTTAGCTTTCAAGACTGGATGGGTTGGATATGAACTTCCTAGGTAACAAGTGTCTTCCTTTATCTGCTTTCACTCAATATCTACACTAGATGTTTTCAATTTCCTTCCCTTTTTATTTATGTACAGGTACTTTCCTTTTGGAGTAAATGGGATTCTTGCAGGTTCTGGAATAGTGTTTTTTTCATATATCGGTTTTGATGTAGTAGCTAGCACTGCTGAAGAGGTAATGACTTGTTGACTGGCTGATAATTCTTGTTAAGAGTGGCAAACAAATAAGAGGAAAAGGGGAAGAACAAATTGTCACTGTAATCTTTTATTGCTGAATTTCTTTGCAACTTGCAAAATTGAACTTTTTGAGACTCTTGGAGACGGTATTGTGCAGCTATAGATAGATTTTCCTTATTTTGCTTCAGGTTTTATGTGGTCCATACTACCTGTTTCCCCATAAGATCAGGTGTTGGTACTGTTATTGCTATTACACCATTCAAATATATCACACTTAATAAGTGAGATTTTCATTGCTAATAATTTCTACCCATATCCCTCTCTGTGTGCATGGGCCATAGTGAAGGCCGAGTTTTTCATCTCATTGCCTCACACTGCTTTGGCCCCTGCATTGGAATACTTAGTGTGGCTTTTGAACTTACACCAGACTTTTAATCATTATGACAGTCGAAAAATCCTCAACGAGACATGCCCTTTGGTATAGGGATTTCTCTGTCAATCTGTTGCATTCTGTACATGCTGGTATCTGTTGTCATTGTTGGTTTAGTTCCATACTCCGCCTTGGTCCCAGATACCCCAATCTCTTCGGCATTTGCTTCTCACGGAATGCAATGGGCAGTGTAAGCAAGAAATTTTCGTTCTAGTTGTTGAATCAATTCATTCTGAATTTAAGGGTATTAGTTTTGGCAATTTCTGTAATGGCAGGTATGCCATAACAACTGGGGCAGTTACCGCACTCTGTGCAAGCTTAATGGGTTCTCTTCTTCCACAGGTACATATGTCATAAACAATCATCATTAATCACTTTAATGTCTTATTTGAACTTAAGCAAACTTCCCTGAACCAGGATGAGTGCATAAAATTCTATAACCTCCTTTTTTGTTTTCGCTGTTGTGTTCTACTTTAAGCTTTCTTTTAGGGCTTGTACAACATCTTGCACGAAGTTTCGCAGTTGGCTGGGATGGTAAGTTGGGTGTTTGAGACTGGGGAAGACCATATCTTCCTGTGTGTCACCATTAATTCCCGGATGTTAAAATCGGATGGATTCCCTATTTTCCTTTCCTGGTTACAGGTTAGTGTGGGCACACTTCTCGCATTCACTGCTGTAGCCATTTCCGTCTTGATTCTCAGATATATTCCCCCAGATGAGGTGCCTCTCCTATCATCATGTCAAGACTTGGCTGATTCACTGCCACTGCAATTTAGGGATGACATTTGGGCCAGTCCAAACTCAAAGGGTATTGTCAACTACTGTGACCACAGTCATCATTTACTGGATGAAGGGACGACATCAGCCATACGCCCGCTTCTTAAGAAACACTTATGTCAAGGTACAGCAATGTGTTTGATCTTTGACTTTAGAGCTCATTTAAATGCTTAAAACAACATGAGGAATATAATTTAAATTGATAAGCATTGATGGGCTGCTGTTTACATTAAAAAAAAAAAAAAAAATAATAATAATAGTAATAATGCAATCTATCTTATCTGGGATCAGCAGCATCTTGGACAACCGAGGTCAGAATGACCCTGTGGATTTCTCTTTGCAAGGAATGTGAAATTCTTAATTGCTTTGTGTCTTAAATCAGGGTACCATTCGTTGTTTTTCCAAAATCTTTCTATTTCTTTAACTCGAGTATTATTAGCGTAGCCAACATGTTAACAGGCCTCCATACAAATTCATAAGTTTGCTAACTCATTGGTTTTAATTTTAGCCATCAATTCCACAGATCTGCTAGCTCAACACAAGAGACGCAAAATTGCCGCTTGGAGTATAACACTCGCATGCGTAGGCGCTCTCGTCCTTGCCTCTGCTGCTTCGTTTGAGAAGCTTCCCAGGTTTGTCATCCGTTGGCAACCTATATATATTCTTAAGGTTCTATATTTGTATGTTATTATTCTGAGAGTACGGTTTATGCCTTGGAGTCAACGTTGAACTTTAAACAGAAACGCACAGGGCCAAAGATACCGGCATTAGAGAAATAAGTTAATACGGTTTATTTAGACACGGGTTTCTGGAGGGCAAATCCCATAATCTCATCTTCAAAATTTTTATTTAAAGCGAGCTGGTGGCATATGAGTCTTAATATCTATGAAGCAACAAACAAGGGCAAAACTTTCATTTTCTCTCTTGTGGCAATGCTTAATCATACTCTCCAACCGCAATTCCCGACTTTCTAATTTTATTCTACCAGCATTCTTCGCTTCACATTGGGTACAGTTGGTGGAGCTTTTCTGTTGTGTAGTTTGGTTGTTCTAGCTTGCACATCGCAAGACAATGCTAGGCACAGCTTTGGGCACACGGGAGGTATTTTCATCTAATGTTTTCAATTGAGGATAATCTGCCTACAGGGGTTATTTTCAAGACGACTTACCAAACTCCTACGCAGGTTTCATTTGCCCGTTTGTTCCTTATTTACCAGTTGCTAGCATCCTTGTCAACACCTACTTATTAGTTAATCTGGGGTGAGTATAAGTAAATAAAAAGGATCATCTGCTAACTTCTCTCATTAGCTATTATGAGCCAAGCTCAACATCACAAAAATTTTCTAGAAATCTTCAATGCATGCTCATTGCCTTTCGTGCAATGCACAGGGCTGGCACATGGGTACGTATTTCGATATGGCAGATGATAGGAGCATTGATTTACTTGTTCTATGGATGGACTCACAGTTCCCTGAGGAATGCGGTTTATGTTCCTAGTGCTCGTGCCACCGAGATCTGTCACACCTCGTCTCATCATGCACAGTAAGATTTTGTCCATGACATGCGACTTAGCCACATCGTTTGAGGTCTTGAACTACCTTCTCCTTTTAGAATTGGCATCTCACCATTTTATTAGACAAATGGTTCTTACCTGAAACAAAAATCAGCACTGTTTTTACACTAGTCTTCGCTTATTCAGAGAGGTGCATTCATAGCCTCTCCAGTCCCCTCTGTTGTAGAAACTGGTAAATAGCTTATAGAGCTAGAACTGCAATAACAGAAACCTGAAACGTAGGGAAAAATCCCACTCCTAAAGTGAAGTAAATAAATGGAGAATCAGAGACTAATGGGGGAAATATCAAGGTGTGTACTTTAGCAGTAGGACTACTGATTTATAAAGCCATAAAGCCATAACAGAAAGGCATTATACATCCTTTGCTCCATATTTATACGAAATTCTTCATACATCAGCATTGCATAAATGCCTGCGGCATGATTTATGAATATTTTGTGCTTAGTTCATTAAGAGCAGCAGAAAAGGTGTGCACAAGGTACATGTAAACGGTAAGATAATTGACAGGGAATCCTGAGATGTCTGCTGCAACAGAATGGATAGACTTCTCTCTTTTACTTAAAAGATGCAACTGAAAGATTGACTTCCTGCTTATCTCCAAGACACCTCAATTTATCGTTTGTCCCAATCCTTCAACTTCTTGTTTCCTTTGGGTTTATCTATCGACCCATCCATTCCAGCCATTCTTGCATTGTACTTTGCTCCGCACAACAAAAGGTCAGCAAAGTCTTGTTTAGTGACCCATAGGACGACTTGCAAACAACAGGGAAAAAACTCATCAGACAAAACTGTCTCCTTGACATTTGACCGCAGACACTTGTCTAGGGCGTTAGGGCCCTTTTGGTATCACAAAAATTCATTAGGTGTTCCCGAACTGGGGATGGTGAAGCAAAAACAAAACAGAACAGGACAAAATTTTGGCATCTCCCAGATGCATTTTCCTAGTCCAACTGATTCAGTACAAATGTGACATATTTTAGAATGTGGAGATGACTCTTCTTCTGCACGGTATTGTCTCAATGGGTAACATAAGCTCTATCAAGATAGTCACCCAAGCTCCATCTTAATACTGCAAGAAAACACATGGAAATGAACATCCAGTGTGGCTTATCACCCTAATGGGATGGGCTGCTCAACTGAGTTTGGTCCTGTCAATGAGATTTTTGGGGGCATTGCGTTTTCAACCAAAAGCCATATTTAGATGTGGTAATTCAATTTTCCTCAGAAATTGAGATATTATGACAGAGCATCCAAGGCAAAACTTTCTCAAACTAAAGATTGAGCGCTGAGCTAGTCTAACATGCAAATAGAACAAAATTACAAGGGAATTGGTACATGGGAACTGCAAAGGTTCATTTATGTATGCTGCCATTTCCTTTAGTTTAAGTAGAGTAAAGTGCTTTCGTGCTTTGGCCATCTCATGCGCAGCCATGATTAACACATCATGCATATGCACCTTTTACACTTAAAGAAGAACAATGGAGCAAGGAAACAACAGTAAAGTTGAGAGAAAAAAATAATTTGCAAGGGTTAGAAAATTTACGGATCATTCCATTCAGTTGTATCCTCATTTTTGTCCTTCCGCTATGACCAAAGTACTTGGCTTGCATAACCTTAAGCAAAATTGTTCCATCCATCCTATATTCTCCAGTTGGGGCAGAGAAATCACGCCTATAAATATCATCGGCTCCCACAGTTGCCGGAACGGTCATCAGCCTCAGCCTGAAAGAAGGCACCCTTGTGGTAATACTTCTGCGTAAACCTCCACTTCTGCTTCGATGCTTGTGCAGGTTCAGAATTCTTCCTCTCCCACTCTCCCATCTCTTCCTCTCTCATGTTTCTAGCCCTCTCAATCTCTTCCTTCACCTTCAAAATGGCCTCGCGGCCATCCTTATCCCTCTTGATCCCCACGATCTCTCTCAGCTTCCAAGCCTCCTACTCCTCTGCCTGGTCAGAGTTCACCATGGGTGTCCACATCCGCAAATATTTGCCTCCATCTCCAAATTCTTCTCAACTATTCCCTCCTTTTGAACCTCCTCAAATCAACCGTTGCTTGGCCTCCACGTTTCTCTCCTCCAGTTTCTTCTTCTCCTTTTCCTCGAGAGCTCGTTCCGCAGCCTCAAGCCGCTCGCGCTCAGCTATGGCTATCTCCTCCAGTTCTTCTTTTCCTCTTCCTCGGGAAGTATTCCAGCTTCTTCTCGCTGTTTTCACAATAATTTCTCCTTAATTTTTCTCCTCCAACGCTTCCTCGTCCCATTCCTCCACATCCATTCCTACTTGTCTCCAGTTTTCCCTCTTCGCCTCTCGAAACAGTCTCGGGCCGCCTAATCCGAAGGTGCTCAGCTCTCACTTCTTCGCGGCCATCAATCCTATTCCCAGCCAAAACGACGCAGCCTAGGGTCATCCTTCCTAACAATTTCCGAACCATCATGACCACCAAAAGCCCTCTCCACTTTAGCCGCCCTAGCCATTTTCATATCTCCCAATCTTCATCTGCCCATTCAGGTGCTTCTCTCTGACTGCCACTGCAGTATCACTTACACCCGCCGTAATCGACATGGTTGCGCTTGCACTAAAGGGGCCGCCGGAGCAGCCACGCTAGTTTTATGGAATGTAAGTGACGGCGGGTACTGGGTCGGGAGAGAGGGCGGCTCGCTGAACGCCGGATCATGAGAGCTACTCTCGTCGATATTTATAGTTGCGGGTCGGGCTTCGGTGAAAATTATTTGCCCACCGAGAGTCCGGTCCGTCATCCAGCTTTAAATAATTATTTTCACTCTCATAAACGTTACATTTTTTATTTTTAAAATTAAAACTTTAAAATTTCCAAAATCGCCTATACGTCCTTGAGGAGGCGCCGAAACTTAAGAACTTTTTATCTTAGAAATTTTAAATTTTAATTTTATAAATACAAAATATACAATTTAAGAGAATGAGACATAGAGTTCAGAGCAGTTAAAAAAGAAGTTCAAAATCTTGTCTTTTTCTTTAACCAAAACCCGACAAACAAAAAAAAAACGAGGAACTTCGAATTTTGATGTAAAAAATGCTCGCCCGTCAAAGAATAGTCAATACATAACTTGAATTAAAATGAGTAATCCAAAAATGGCGGCTGACAACATGAATATGCTCGTTCATTTATGAATTCAATTGGTCTACTACCAAGTGACACCGAAGAGGTACCATTTCACTTCTTAACACCAACAGAATCAACGACAAGATTAAACAACAAGCATCGGAATGCACTTGCATAAAATTAGAGAGAGATAAAATGAAAGTTGCCCACCTACGAGTGTGTCCCGGCAGCCCTAAACTTCATACAGCAGACAGACGGAAAGGCAAAATTGGGGAAGACAATGTGAATAAATTGCCTTCCTGTCAGTTTTAGAACTAAAACAGAAATATTTGCATTTGTCTTCATATCGCTTGGAGGGTAACCGTATCGAGGAAGCTACCTTCTTTAGCCAAATGTTGCAATGAGGAAGGCCTTATATACACTCATGAATTTGGCCACAAATGCTGCAAAATATTCAACATGATTTCCATGTCAATATCACCTTGAATACATGATATTTATACTTTGTAGAACATATCACATAGAATAGAATTGACCAAGAGCATAAGGCCTTTCTTAAGTACATCGAAAATATAAAAAAAAAAAAAGGGCACCAGAGCATGAAATCATATTTATACTTGTAGCAGTGTTTATTCAATTACAGCAATTTTCATAAACATCGAGTACCTTCAAGGTGAAATATGGCTTTCTGTCCCAGACGCATCCTGTGTTCCTGTGGGGAAACATGAAACCATGATTAAAAAGGAAATGACAAAACAAAGCCACAGAAAAATGTGTTCTAGAGAGTTAAGGCAACGCCTTTAGCTAAACTAATTGAAATCATCATTTGCTAGAGCTTCTTTAAGTGCCAGGTTCATCCCACTACAGACAGAATTGCCTCACTCAAAGTTTCCTGAAACCATTATATAATGGCTTGGACACAAATTTCTCATGGTTTCAGGAATCAGCATCTGACGAGAAAAATTCAGGTAGCATTATATAATAAATATGTATATAGAACGTATTGAAATCTCCTTGGAGATCCCATAGTTCCACACATCGATGGTGCAGGGCCCATGACTGTGTGTTTGACCTATTGGTACCCATCAGAAGCAGCAAATGCAAACCACATGACTAGGCAACTTCAAAGCAAAAATGAAAGATTTCACAACAGAAGTAAAACTTACATAATATGCTGCCCAATGGCAGATCTCATGCTTTAATTCCTCATCCAATTTCCTCAGTAATTCATAGAGCAGTCTCTGAGTGAAAAATAATTATGAACTTCAAGCAAAAGAGGAACTGACATGGCCAATTGCAGAATATAACATTCAGGGGGATGCCATACCTTCAAAATAATCTCAGGAGGAATGCAATTGGTAAGTAGCTCATAAAATTTCCCTCGAACCTGAAACAGCCTAGGGCATATATAAAGTTCATTTAGTTAGAAAGTTGAAACAAGGAAATAGGTGGGTTTAGAAGATTCCCAAAACTTCATCCTATATTGCCAATTAAATAACATAAGTGACATGAAAGGCAAACCTTTTAGGGCTCTGTTCCCTCATTATGTCAGATGCTATTTCAGCAACATATTCTTCCCAGTCCATCGGGGGTATTGCCTGATTGCTTGTAAAAGGATACCTACAGTATGGTGAGAGCATACAGAAGTGAGTATTGACAGAAGCTATGAGACTATATATTTTCTATCCATGCTTAGGCAGAACCACCACTGCTTATTGATAAGAAGTGTCATGGAGCTTAACTGTTGGACTCTGCAAGTCTCAAATAGAAGTATTGCTCTCCTTAGACTACGATTTGATTTATCTGCTATGCGAGCAGCAAATCCAGGTGGAACTTGTAGCCCTTCTTTTTTACCAATGAACTCCAATACCTCAACAATCTGCCACAGATGATTTCATAAAATTGCATGTGTAAGGGTATGAAGATATTTCTGTTTAAAAAATGAATGAATTCAACAGTCTCATCTGTGCAAGGATGCGAGCAGCAATCTCGTTTAAAAATCTCTACTTCTAATGGGTTGTGCAACAAATTGAAAATATTGACCAAAAAAGTAGACAGATAAAATTTACTGAAATTCTTATAATGGTTACCCACCAAGAAAAAAGAAAAAAGGAAAACATCAAAGAAAGATACATTCAACCCAATCATGTCTTGCACCCCATGCCCATGAGAAAATGACAATAATCTTTTATTCATTCATGCGTGCACATGTAGGTAAGAAATGAATATTCCATTCAGATGATCATAATTGGTCTGCAAGTGCATGTTACTTTCTAAGAGGTTAAGACATGGATCATCATGCGTGTGTATGTGGGCAGCAAAAGCATATTCCATACTGATTACGATGATCATGATTGGTTGAATAAGTGTCTGTCACTTTCTAAGAAGAGGATAAAACTTTTCTGACCTCTTCCTCTCTGGGAGCATTTATTCGCACATTCAAACAGCGAGATCGAATTGCTTCAGTAACCTTCGAAGAACTGTTGCAGCAAAGAATTAGCCTGCATGAAGTGCTGTATTTCTCCATTGTTCTACGAAGAGAATGTTGTGCTTCTCTTGAAAGCTTGTCGACCTCATTAATCACTAGCACTGGCATTGCATAAGCAGAAATCATCAATAAAATTGCAAACCAGCTATTCAATCTGAAAAGAATTGCATCACAACTATCCGGCTTGTTCTGCTATGCTGTAAAAATAATTAAGCTGCAGCTTTGCAGTCTGATTCAACTGAACATGATGCAACAAAAATAACCAAAGAACAAAAGCAAAACACTAGCAGATGGAGAAAAATATGCCGGCAATCAAAGCATGAAAGGAATAATAACATAGCAATATAAGCTACCACAAGTAGGCTACTATGAAGATTGAAAAGCCCAAAGTTGCAACAATGTACAGCAAGCCTAAAACTGCATCAATATACAGCGCCCAATAGGCTCTTTAATAATAAGCACACAAACCATATACCTGTCTATGTTGATGCTCTACTATTATGGCGAGTGAAAAATTACAAAAGGTTCATTTATGCTTAGAGGGCATTTCTAAGTCATGAATAGACCCACAGAACAAGAAAAACAGGAGCAAGTTTTACCCTGAAATATGTACATTATGACAAATTCTAGAGATACCAATGAAACTACAAAATACAGATATCCATGAGATGCATATTTAAAGGGCAGAGGAGAGAGAAGAGAAAGTAGGGAGGAAATGTTCAGTATTACCTTTATATCCCTTTTTCCCTCTTGTGTCAATAGGCCGATTCTTAGCCATCTCCTTAATTATCTCCTGAACAATATATCTGTCCTGGAAGCCAACATCACTAGGGCTTAGCTCCACATGGTTTGTGCTGGATAATGTGGTCAGCTCTAGATCAATTGTTCTACTTCCAGCCTGAAACAGAATCACAAGAGGAATTGCAGAAGCAAACACCAAACAAGAAAAACAGAATGAAGAATGAATTCAAACAGACAAATAATCATCATTGCTCTACACATCTGGTAGAGCTTCAAAAACCACACCAAATCATAAACCATAGCATCCTTGCATAAAGATAAGAAAAGTTTTTGATAAGCATATTTGGGTTATTAATAGTTTAATATGCACAAAAGGGGCCTGTGATAAAGTCCCCATTTGTGGAAATCAAAGTCCTCGGAAATTTTTGATGGAAAGCAGAATCAATAGAAACATAAAGAGCTCCATTAAAAGGATGTAGTTAAATTGGCATGTTCCAGGCATGGGTCTACATGGCACTATTGTGACTGTTGGATGCATATTTGTAGTCCCCATCATTAGTTGTGATCATACATCCAAAGACTAAAAATATATAACTAATTATCATGGTATTGCAATATATAGATCGTTGAACCACATCTAAAACGTGTTAAATTGACTTTTCCTGAAACATTAAATGCTATATGATTGACACTTGTAACACAAAAACTAAGTTCCCTCAGAATCAAACAAATTGCACAAATGATTCAAAAGAGGAGAGAAAAAAGAAAAAAAAAAAGAAAAGAAAAAGAAAAAGGAGGTGAACCTTACATCAATTTTCCAAGCCCTGTTTTCCACCTTCACCTGCAATTATATATATATATATATATAAGCTCTATATTAATTTTAGCGGTAAGCACAAGTTATTCTTTTATCTGCTTTTACAGAACCTAAAAAAATATAAAAATATAAAAATATAAAAAAGAAGGCCAAAAAGAAAAAGCGAAAACGACCTTTTCAGCACTGGGGCCAAAAATTTGACGAAGAAGGGACATGATTAGGGTTTTCTTGCCGGAACCAGAAGGGCCATAGAAGAGCAAATGGGGGCAGTCTTGTTCACTGACCTACGCATATGAATCATGATGTAGAAAAAAAAAAACCGCAATTAGAGTGACAATCAACAGAAACAGAAAGGAAAAAATACAAAGAAATTGAGGTGGGCCGGAGGGGAGGGGGAACTGAAAAGAGATCAAAACGAATAGAGCAAATGTGAGATAACTTACGAGTTTCTTGAGGCTTTGGGCGACGTCTTGATGGACTATCGCCTGGTCTAGGGTTTTTGGTCTGTACTTGTCCACCCACAGCATCTCTCTCAATCTCTCTTCTCCTTCTTCTTCTTCTTCTTCCTCTGACTGAGAGAGACAAACAGAGAGTTGGGGAGTGGCGGGAATCTTGAGTGAGGAAGCCCACGTAAGCCCTTTCGATTGTCCTCTCTGTGTGTTTTCGAAAACGCCAGTCAGCACCGTGGGCCCACTTCGCCTCTACAAAGAGCTCGTTCATGTGCACTGCAATAAAAATATTATTACTGTTATTTTTAAACTTTAAAACCTTTTATTTGGTTAAAAATCGTGCAAAAAATTTTATTTCTACTTTTTTTTTCTATATAAAGTTAATAATTTAAAAAAAAAAACTCGTTCTTATGCCATTATTGGGAATAGCCCAATTATTAAATTAGGAGACTCTTTTTTTTTTTTTTGACCCAACCCAATAGGAGACAGTTCGATGTGTTTTTTTTTTTTTCTTAAATTTATTTTTCAAACATTTATTGCGCATTATTTGGTTATTAATAAATATTAAAACGGGTGCCCCGCTGATTATTTCCTTCGATCAAATGATATCCAAACATATATATTCAGGCATGCATTTAAGTGTTACATTCTATATATCTAATATATTTAAAGTTATTTAATAAGTGTACTTTGATAAAAAAAAATAAAAAATTTTAATTTAATTTAACAATACTTAACACATTTTTATTTGATTTAATACGATAGAAATAAAAATTGTATCTTTTTATAATAAAAACGTCATTTCTTTATATATTCTATTTAAATTATTTGTCTAACCATATCCTAATTTCTAAACTCAGTTATGAATATCTCGTGAATTATCTCATGGCTTCTACTTCATCGTGCCAACGTCCTCCTTCAACCCAACCACTTTCAGGTCTTTAATGGATTACCATCTTTCGGTTAGGGAAATCCGATCAGAAGGTATGTTTGGAGAACGAGGTTAACTGGTCATTGTGCTAGGGGAATATTTAGTTGAAAAAATGTTACTGTACAAACAAACAGACCATACTCTCGCGATTAACGACAACCTCCAGCTCCCAGATGGTGTAAGTCTGATTGAAGATTTGAGGCCAATCCACTGTCATCCACAAAAACACAGTTTCCTCTTATCATGCAGCTATCTGTTGGAATAATATTGTGCTCTAGACTTACACCATGGACTCTAATCTTCTTTGACGTGTGAGATGTGCGAGCTAAAAGCTGGATAAACCCTTTTTTAACGAGCCGATCACTATACTAGCCATTGTACGTGCCGAAACAGCTCGCCAGCAGTCTTAATATACTTGATCATGTCAAATTCTGTGGTATACTTTTGCTCACGGAGCATTTATTTTATTTTCAAAATAAAGGGTATTAAATTTATGATTCTTTGACTTCTGTTCTGACATCCAAACTCTGATCTCTACTGGTGGGTTGAGAGGATGATTTGTGGTAGGAACAGCCGTGACCCCAATGTGGTCAAGAAGGCAAAGTTAACTTGAAGTTGTTTTTCTCTCACCTCTTCCAAAAGGGTATTCATGTTCTGTTCACATAAAAAGTTTATCTAATGCTCAAATTTAGATTATCAACTTAACTCTGAGTGAGGTGGCAAATCTAATCTTTAATATGTTGCAGGAGCATTAGAGAACTATCCTTCTCGCACTGGATGGAATTTCTCGTGTCTCTGACGAGGGTGACCAAATATCCTCTTTATTTTACTAATTTTGCTTGGTTATATCAAACTCAAAACCTTGAGAGTTAGCTTTAAAGTTCGAACAGTTTTTACATTGTACGATCCCGTCTAAGTCTTTTCTTTTAGCTGAATTGTAATCCAAGCTGTTTCCAAGTGAAGATTCGGAATAATTTTGTCACTGACCATTAATTTTGTGTATTAGATTGGATAGATTTTTCCCAGAAAGAAGGTTCTGTAAATGGTGTCATTTTGATACAATTTGTTAAGACAAATTCATTAGCCGTGTGGTTGATTCTCCTGGTCCGTATGACTTTAAGGAGCTTCCTGTACATGTCAGCAGAAGGTTCGTTGTCAAACAATGACTTCCATGGGCAGCGATTTTGTCTGGACAGGTTCTGTCAGGTCAGGTGTTTCCTATGTAGTGGGATCTGATGAGGAATCCCCTTGACTGCAGAGGGATATTCCCCCAGATTAGTACTTATGCAGTGTTGCTAATAGCAAAAATGGCATTTCAATCTTGTAGGCTGACATAGAATTGGAACCAGTTACAGTCTTCCTTGTGCTAGTTTCATAGGATGGTGACAGAAGCAGGCGGTCCATTGCTGATTCTAGTCACGGCTTCTATCTGACATTTCTTTTTGACATTTCTCAGGAGTCATCCATCAAGCCCTCGCTCATCACTTTGCTTGTCCTTTTGCCTTGTCTATGGAATCAAGGAGAAGTTTTCGTGCCCTGGAAGGAATCAATTTTAGTTTAGCTTGTCTGCTACACAACCGTGTACGGCCACGAGGCATTTAGTTGCTAACCATGTTGTTGTTGTGCAGGCTTATTGTCCAAAATTGACAAGGGGTATGTTTTTATTTTCTGATGGAGACATGGCAGTCATGAATATTTCTCCACTTTTTCTTCTCGGAAAAGTTACACTGACGCTGTAAATTAGACACATTTTATTTGTAAATTTATATATATTATATTAACAGGAATATTAATTGTCAATTTTTAACAAGAAATTCAAATATGTATCTAATGATTATTATTTATAATAATCTAATGTTAGCGTGTTAAACTGATTGCATTCGTGTTGTGAAACTCTTTTCTTACAAAGTTTTGGGAGTTGAGGAATTTGAATTGGCAGCCGCAAGATTTGCTTTTTCCGATAGACGGGAAAAAATGGGTGATAAGGTTCCAAGCCCATCAATTGATGGAACTGATGAAAATGAAATGCTTCGGCAAATACCTACAGGAACTGGGCTTTGGAGCCCCAGCGAAGCCTACTTTGCATGTTCTCCAAATGAATTGGATTTCCGTGTTCACCGTTCCCAGTAATGCGGCCCCCAAATTCAATCCAAATTCCAGTAATTCATCCATCCATAAGATAACCAAATGAAAAGAGTGTTATATATATATATATATATATATATATATAATTAATATATATTAAAATTTTAATTTTATTAAAATATTAAAAAAATTAATTATTAAATTAATATCAAATACTATAAATTATAAAAATATAATAAATAAATTATTTTATATTCTTAAAACCAAATTAGCATATTTTCTCTTTTAAAAAAAAAATAATTATTAAATTAATCTAATGTGTATATCTTTTTTTTTTTTTCTCTTTTTGGGATATGAGACAAATATTTCCCTGTCCTAATTGACATGAAAAATTAGATATAGCTGGATGTGGGGTGCCATCAGCTACACAATCTTGAAATCATACTTATTCTCGAAGCTTTTTGTCGTGCTTTCTCTCTCTGTGCCCCAACACCCAACTTTCGTTTTCATTTCTTCTAACTGCTAGGAAGTTTCCTTTAATGGACGCATTGGATGTACATAATGACTGACTGCTGCTTGTAGGAGCATATTTGCATCGCAGAAATCATATAAAGTCAGTCACAAGATTCAGGATAAACATACGGTACATGATTTTTGCGCTAAAACCTATAAATCAAGTAAAAAGTAGGCCAAGCCACTCTGAAGTAAGACCAAGAGCGCGCATAGGCACGCACAGAGTTCAAAACTTTGATATCAGTTAATTTAACTTATCATTAAAAATGATGCGATATTACACAAAAGACCTCTCTCACACCAATTTACTTTGCCACCTGAGGTTGCTTGATTTTCTGTTAGAATTGACCCAAGCGCTTTTTTTTTTTTTTCTTCTTTTGTCTTCATGTTTATTTGATTAACCGGTGATTTAGTGCTGGCTGACCTTTAAAAAAGAATTTAACAAATATGTCTTCCTTCCAACTTTTTAGTCCAAATTTCTCTGGCTTCTATTTGAAATGAATCCTCCCTTATAACCCTGCTGACCAAAAGACAGTCCCTTGCCCACCAGAAGTTTTCAAATTGATGGCTTGCAGCCTTCTCAATATATACATCTGTAGCAGCTTTTCTATAAGCTTCCTGTGAATGGCAAGTTCAGCGTCCATATCTGTTCAGCCCAAGAAGCTCATTGTTTTCCTTAACATCTCCTTTCTATTCCTTTTCCTGTTCTATCTCCTGACCTCAAGTGTTCTTGACCAATCCACTGAGCTAAAGACTATCACAACCAATTCTTTACAGTTTCCAGGATTTACCAGAAATGCTGGCTGCACTGCACTTCATAACTACACAGATTACAGCTCCAAGTGTATGTATATTGTGTCCAATATTACCTGCAGGCCGAAGGGGTACATCAACTATCTGCAAATCTTCTATTGCATTTGTGGGCAATATCCTGTGCTAGGTTATGTTGTTCTGTTGCTATGGCTGCTTGTTTTATTCTATTTGTTGGGAAATACAGCTGCAAACTACTTCTGTTCATCTTTAGACAGCTTGTCCAAAGTATTGAAGCTCCCTCCGACTATTGCCGGAATCACCCTTCTTTCACTAGGCAATGGAGCTCCTGATGTTTTTGCCAGTATTGTGTCCTTCACTAGGTCCAGCAATGGTGATGTTGGCCTAAATAGCATTCTGGGCGGGGCATTTTTCGTTTCCTCTGCTGTAGTTGGTGTCATCAGCATAAAAACAAGCCCTCAGGAAATTTCAGTTGACAAGTCTAGTTTCATTAGAGATGTCTGCTTCTTTCTTTTCACGCTTTGTTCTCTGTTATTGATCATACATATAGGGAAAATCACGTTATGGGTTGCCATTGCTTTTCTTTCAATATATTTCTTCTATGTCTGTGTGGTTTGTATTATGCACTTTCTCTGCCAAAAACAAAAGAAAGCAAACGTACTGTCAATATCTCCAGCGATGGAACATCATTTTCCAAGTTTCCAGGAGGATGCTGAGCAAATGGGGGTGCCAATGCTTGGTTATGTTGATGAAAAACCAATTATTAGGGACAAGGCCACTTCCATTGAAGATCAGCCACAATGTCCTGCATTTTTTGACCCTGAATCCTTGTCTTGTCGTTTCCTAGGCAAGATTCTCCACGTCTTGGAATTCCCTCTGCACTTGCCAAGAAGATTGACTATACCTGTCATTAGTGAGGAGCAATGGTCCAAGCCATTTGCGGTTATTTCTGTTACACTGGCTCCACTCTTACTGGCTGCAATACTTAACACACAAAGGGAAAAAAGATTGAGTTCTCAAAGCAGTCTAGTTACATACATGGCAGCAGGATTAATTGGGTTTATTCTGGGCAATCTTGCCTTAGTTTCAACAAAGAAGTCAAGCCCACCAAAGAGATGCTTATTTCCTTGGCTTGCTGGAGGTTTTTTGATGAGTATAACTTGGACATATATAATTGCTGAGGAGTTGGTCTCTTTGCTGGTTTCACTGGGGAATATATTTGGAATCAACCCTTCAGTTCTTGGACTCACTGTCCTGGCTTGGGGTAATTCACTTGGGGACTTGATAGCCAATGTTGCAATGGCAATAAATGGTGGGGCTGATGGGGCCCAAGTTGCTATATCAGGCTGCTATGCTGGACCCATGTTCAATACACTGCTGGGTTTGGGTACATCACTTGTCATCTCATCATGGTCCAAATATCCATCCCCTTATATGATCCCCAAGGACCCTTCTCTTTCTGAGACTATTGGGTTTCTAATTGCAGGTTTGATCTGGGCTCTGCTGATTTTGCCAAGGAAGAACATGAGACTAGATAGACTCCTTGGGTTTGGTCTATTAGCTATTTACTTGTGCTTTCTGTCACTAAGGCTGGCTGGTCTTGGTGTTTTGAAACTCTGAGGATTGAAAGGGGGAAAGAGGTTTCTTCACACCTAAAATTATGGCTGGTTTTGTAACTCATAACTCTTGCACTATTTTAATTGATATAGCTGTAAAATGAATTACCGCAGTGGAACTTTTAAACTTGTTAGATATCTACGCAGGATCTTTGTACAAACTGGAATTTTAAAACGAAGCAATTTTTCCTTTTTTGTTGGAAGGAAACAACCATGATCACATTCCCATTAGAAAACTTACCTCATGGCATGCACCAAACCTCCCAAATCTTAACCAGCCCAGTCATTCTAAGATGATTTCCATATCATTATCTCATTATTGTACTGTATGCTTGAAAATGGTCCCACTAGTCCTTTTGTACGTTTATAAGTGAGGAGTGAGAACCATAATTTGAACTTTGAACGTATCTCATCTTGCCATAGTGAAACAAACCATGCTGCAACTTTGATAATTCCCATTGCTCATCAGAGTTTTAGCGTGCATGCATTCATACGTGCAGAAGTGTGCCCCAAGTGGGTGCATCCAACCGCATCCCTTGTAATGTTTTTTTCGATTAAGCTCTATCATACAATGTAAAAAAAAAAAATTGACACAGGACAGTGTTCACATTGTACTATCATCATCGTGAAATCTATGTCCATATCATTAATTGCATTTATGTATCGTAAAACTTAAAAGTGTGCAACCATGATGATAGTGTGCTGTGCGAGCCTGCTTCAACTCCACTGAGTTTATGCCTAGCTCAAAGTTTTTCAAATTCCAATTTCATTGATTTTGTGAAGAAGTGTTTGAACTATTTCTTGCAGTCCTAGCTGACTGTTGCATGATTGTGTCAATGAATTGGACCAAAGCACAGAAGCTTGACTTTTTTGCGGTAGAATGAAACAAGTTTCCTACCCTTCCATCCTTGCTTGCTTGTCGCAATGCATAATTACTTTGAAACGTTTCAATTCTAAGTTCAGAAGCTTGACTGCTTATGTTTAGCAATGGGTAGAAAAACTCTTTTTCATATGTTGAAATGCCACTCAGTAATGTGTAAGATGACATCAAATTTGCTGAGACAAATAAGAAAAGGAGTAGTGAGGCATAACTAAACGGATGCATGTTCCCAATCCACTAGACAATGAATGCCTAACAAATACGATGTCGCCAATGGTAAAATAGGCTTGGAGATCAAAATAATACCATAAAATTCATCTATGCATAGAAATCAAGAATCTCGCAATCAAATACAGCCTTTTGTGTTCTGTTCTACTTAATAATCAACTTTCCTTTAATGGTGATATGGATTGAATAACCATGTATCTACCATATCTGCCCATGGGGCATGATACATTATGACCATCATTATCATCTTTCAGACATGCTGCAGTGTTGCAATATAACGATAGATTCATTGCCATCGTTGCCAAAACATACAGCTTTCATAGGGCATATATACTAACTCCGAAGTAACAGACAAGTTTATCACTTCTAATTAACCAATCAAAATAAGCGCTACAACAACTAGTGGTTACACTGTACAGGAGTCTTGTTAGCAACCACATCGGTAGGGGTAAATGCATTTTCCGAAGTTTTGTTGTTATGAGTAGCTATGCGTACTTTGGATCAGCCTCAAAGACACAGATAACACGTATATGAAGAAGAGTCCTCCTCCCAGCATCCTATCAAGCCTCATGTTCCTCCATGGAAAAACCACAAGTGCCCAAAGCAAGCCGCACACCAGGAAGCCTAATGTCTCCAACAGGAGTGGATCTCTGGGGATGACAATAGAAGCAGGGTATGCATGCCAAGATGAAGAAACGAGAGACAAGCCCAAACCAAAAAGTATGTTGAAAATGGGACCTGCATAACAACCTGATACGGCTATCTGTGCACCTTCGGGACCACCATTGAAAGCCATTGTCAAATCTGCTATTAAATCCCCAAGTGAATTGCCCCAGGCAAGAACTGTTAGCCCTAATATAGAAGGGCTTATTCCAAATATGTACCCAAGTGAAACTAACAAAGCTACCAATTCCTGAGCTATGATATAACTCCATGTCACACTCATCAGAAACCCTCCTGCAAGCCAGGGAAACAAGCACCTCTTCGGCGGACTTGGCTTCTCTGTTGTCATGTATGCAAGAACCCCAAATGTAATCCCAATCAAGAACCCAATTCCATATACAATTAGTTTCGTGTAGAAGGTGGCATTATGATCTTGGAGGTCCCAGAGAGCGGATAAGAGAAGTGGTGCCAATGTCACCGAAGCAACTGCAATTGGCTTGGACCATTTCTTTTCACAAACAACTGGTATTGTCAATCTCCTAGGCATGTAAAGCGGCATCTCAAGGACACAAAGAAGCATCTTACAAGGAGCTGATATTCTTAAACAGAAGCATTGCTTCACTTGTGCTTCAGTTCTCCCATCTAAAGCTCCTTCCTCCAAGAATCCGACCTCCCCTTTTTCAATGCTACTTAAAATTGGCACGCTCAAATCATTGCCACATCTTGAGTTAGCATCTCTTTCACTGTCCTTTCCACTGTTGTCCCAATAGATATGTGATATGTAAACAACAATCACATAAACAATATACATCGACCAAAAGCCAATGGCACCCCACAAATTAATTTTGCCGCGAAGAAAGATGAAAACTAATGATGCGATAACCAAAAGAAGGAAGCAAACATCTCTGACAAAGGCAACCTTGTTGACAACAATCTCTTTTTGCTTCACGAATATGTTTATTATTCCAACCACAACACAAGTAACAAAGGAGGCACCGCCAAGCACTGCATTAAATCCAATCCCGTCTGTCCCACTGCCCATAAAGGACACTAGGCTAGAAAAAACATCCGGGGCACCGTTGCCCAGTGAAAGAAGAGTAACTCCAGCGATTGTGGGGGACAATTTCAATAACTTAGACAAGTTTTCAAGTGAAGAGCAAAAGTATTCAGAGGCTGTGTTTCCCAGCAAATAGAACAGGACTAGAAACCAAAGAAATAGAAGAGAATGACCTAAAATGGGAAATCTTTGAAAATTGCAATAGAAAAGTTGCAGATAGTCAATGTAGCCTTCAGAAAGACAAGGGTTATTTAATTTAAGGTAAAAGCACTTGGCTTGGTAGCCATCCAGACGTAGAAACTCCCTGCAGGTATTTTTACTACTGACATTGGGAGGATGGTAACTGCTCCGAACAGGAAATTCAGCAGAGCTCAATTGTATAGTGAGGAAAACGCATGCCAATGAAAGAAAAGATACGTTCAGGAAAATGATGTACCTCTTCAAGCCAAGTAGAGAGACAAAGTCACCCATCAAAGAAATGCAATCAAAATCTCTCTCAAAGACAAGAATATGTCACCAAATCCTGGTTCAGGAACTGGGTTTATGGATGTCAGGCTGCCAGTTTGGTGGAAGCTTGCAAAGGTTACTTTTCTATACAAAGATGTACAGAAGCAAATAAGGGAGAGAGGAAAGCAAGAAACCTTTTAAGAGAACTAAGAACTCAAAGAAGATGCCTTTATTGCAGAATTGAAAGTGTGCTATATCAGGAAGATACAGGGCTCTCGGTTCAAAAAAGCCAATATCTTTGCTAAAAGCTGAGAAAGACCATGTATTTTGGGGAAACTAACCTCTTTCGGTAGTGTGGCGTTTGAGGAATGCTTTTAGGAGAATCCACAGGTATTCTGTCGGTGCAGGTTCGCCGAAAGTCTGCTTACATTGACGAAGTGTAGACGCACCTTCTTTAAGATTTGTGTTAAGTGCTAAATGACATTATCAGGGAAGCAGTAGTACATTTGTTCCCCCTGGTTGGACTATGACATCTGCTTTAAAATATGGAACAATGGATAAAAAAAAAGAGCTAAACAAAAGAGAGAGAAGATGGTATCTAAAATTTATACTAATGACTCAAAAAAATTTACACTAAAGTTCAATTTCATTTATATGATTCCATTCATCGTACTAATTTTGATTTGTTACAATCAAATTATTATGCTTTTGCAATCTGTAAGTTAGTTCACCAAACTACTATCAAACAATTTTTATACAATTTTTGATTAATACTTTCAAATTGATGCTTAAAATTTTTTTTTTTTAAAAAAAAAACAACTTACATTTCGAGGCAGAATCGTTTGGATGGTAAACAAAAATCTGTTATTTTCACTTCGAAGAAAAGTTTCACAAGAAATAACAGTAGGTTTCCTGTTTCTGTAGCAAATAGAAGACACATGAATCTGGAACAGATTTCAAGTTGCATAACCTAGATATCACTTTCATTAGGCAGATCAACGACTAGCATCTTACCTTCCACGAAATTACTTGGAATTGAAGTAATTAAAAATTTAACTGTACAGAGAAATTGACCCAAATTTAAAATTATTTGAGTGGCATCTAAAATAAAGTATATGTGTGGCAGTTGGTTAGATCTTCCAATTGAACGAAGTATCAATTATGGCGTAGGCCCCTCACAGGTGGGATATTATCAATGGCACAAGAAAGGATTTCCCCTTTTTCGGTGAAACTATATTTAATTTTCTGGGTCATGACATTTAGGAGTCAGTAAGGTCCTGGCGGCTTGGCCAATTGTCTCTTCCCAAAAAGTCAAGTTCCGAACAAACCCTTCCCCACACAGTCGACTCGGCGGTTATATATATATATATATATATATGCAAATGGGATAAGTTTGAGACTCTGAGCTTCATAATTTGAACCTTTTCTCCAAGTAAACTTCAATGTGTCCGGAACCCAGCTGAGATGTGTTCAGTTCTTAGTGACAGTTCCGTAGTTGTCTTCAATATGATAATTGAGTCGTTTTAAGAATAAAAAGCCTCGAATTCGAGTGTAAATTGATGCGATTGACATTTCGATATGTTTTAGTTTGAAATTCTAATATCTAACCTTGATTCTGGTTTTCTGTATTCTATGATCATTTGATCTAACGATTACACTTGCATGCGAAATGTCCCCCAAACAAACTGAAGCGTCTTAAAAGTTTTTGCAAACTTTTAGGAGACGCCATAAAATAAATAAGTGCTTCGACGACAACTATTAGGTGATTCCTTTTGTGTAATATGCTGAGTGATTAATATTTATTAGCAATTTTTTCAATGACTTTTAATAATCCTCTATCTTTACGTATCATTTGAAAAGAGACGAGAGATTATTAAATGTCTCGATCTCTTTCGTAGACTAAAGCGATAATAATCAAACTAAAATAACTTAAAGATTAATCTGAGTGGTTGAATAAAAATATTCTCTACTAAACGTTAAACACGACATTATTATTCTACGTACATAAGTTAACATCGAGGTCATGGGATGGCACTGAATTTTATTTCCCCCGTCTTGATAAAACAAAAGCCTCGAGGCCAAAAATCCAATCGAGTGGAGAACGATGGAGTTCATTGAACGAGGGAGAGGCACAAAGGGACGAACTTGGATCATGGAAGCAGGGGGGTCCTACTGTTCTCTGAATGCGACCACGTTCAATTTCTTGTCCACGTCGAGCCGCAAGTGATAAATGGAAAATAGGCCCCCGTCTGGGGCGAGTTGGTGCTTTTTGTCTCTGGATTCTCTTTGAGCACCGCGTTTATTCTTTGGAGTCCATACAACATTTTATTAAAATAATTATATATTTATAATTATTCTATGCATAATCACAATATATTTATTTTATTAAAGATCTGGTTAATCGTCGACTTCCTCTGTGCGAGGTGGGATTAGACTTCTTAGACTTTTAAATGCAGTCTTAATGATAAAACGCACTTGTCCCCTCGAAAGCTCGATCCAGAATGCCTTCTTTTCATCGTTTTCTTCTTCTTTGTTTTTTTTTTTTTTTTCTCTTTCCTTTAAAAAGGAAATTCCCCCAGCTGAAGAGGTGGGGTGTTGAGTTTAAGCCTTCGAGCTATGCGGCTCGAGATAGATCTCACTCTAAAACAACACTATTCTAACCTCTTCGCATAAATAATCATGCCAACGCCAACATTATTTGACGCCAATCCTAATGCAAGTTGTTGTTAAATACGTTCTACCACCCACTATTATGTGACAAATTTTATGGATCCAACATTTTTTTTTTTTTTGTAATTTATTTGGAGGTAAGTCAAAAATTAATCTCAAATTTTTACAAAATTTTTCAATGTAATTCTATCATTTTCTATTTTTTTTACTTGAATTTTATATTTTTATATTTTGTGTACGAGTTCACTCATGTATGATTAAAGCAAATGTATTTGACTAAATAGAATGCATTAAAAAAATGTAAACTTAATTTAAAAATAAATTTATAAAAAATAAAAAATAATGATTTATCTCAAATTATTTGTCCCTAAAAATATATATACCAACATAAAATAATAATAATAATAAAAAGAAGGTAATGTTGAGACAGTAATAAAGACTCAAAAGATGAATGCATGTCTTGCCCGATTTATAGGGGAGAGGAAAAAAAAAGAGAGGGGAGAGAGAGAGGAAAAAGGGAAAAAGGTGGGAAGAACAAAGATAACAACATGGAGGGCGGCCCATATCTACAATTGGGCTGGGCTAAAATTCAACCCGAACCGATTTGTAAATCAAAATGGACCCACCAAAACTTCGAGGATCCCCTCATCGTTAACGAAGAGAGGAATAATCGATTTCTCTAAGGTTCTCTGTCCTCTTATTGAATCTAAAGACTTTTCCCTTTCTGGGTTTCATAGAAATACGAGAATCATAATTATAAAAAAAATTAATAATAAAAAATCTCTGTTTTGTTTTGTTTTTTTTAAAAAAAAAAAAATTTATTTGAAGCCATTTATATTATATATAAATTGAGTAAAATATAATATACGATAAAAATGTAACTTTAATTGTTCATCAAAATCCAAACCATGTAACTTTTCCCTTTCGGATTTGCCAATTTTCTTCATTGTAATTAGTCGTGCACGAATTAGAGGGTTTTTAGTTTAAAAGAAAGCAAAGAGTTTTCTTCAGTGCTGTGGGCATTTGGTCTATTAAGCTTAATTTAATAGTAAATAAATTTAAAATTTAAAATTCAAATTGGAAACCTTATTTATAATTAAAAATCTCCCATCCCCGACGAATTGATCCGAGTTTTCAAAAAATAAAATAGGGCCCGGTCGATTTAATTCGGATTCACTTACGTCACCGCCAAGTTTGCACGTGTCAATTTTTAATTGGTAATGGGCATAGAAATGCAAACTTCCTGACCCAAATGTTCGAGGTCTCGCCTCCGTATAACATTTACCGGAAACCAACGGCTATATTTTATTCATTGCCGTCTCTGGTGTGCTGCGGTTAAATTACCAAACCCTAAACCCTAATCGGCTCTCGCGCCTGTTTGGTTGCCGCGCGAGAGGAGTCGGAGGGAAAGTGAAGGAAAAGGTGAGAAAATTTGATTATTCGAAGTGAGTAATTTTGTATAGAAGACAGGATTGAATCTTGATTGCTACGCGGCCCGTTTTCGCGGAGTATTACGTCGAGATGGTGTTTTGTAAGGCCTGTGCGAGGGATGTTCCCGGAATCCGGGACGGCGATGGCCTCTTGTAAGCGCGCTATATATCTTGCAATTCTTTTGAGTGTTTTTGTGTTTTTCTTTTTCTTTTTCTTTTTTTTTTTGGTTGTTTGGGCAGTGATGGTAGTTCTGACTTTCTCCTTTCTCTCTCTCGTTTTTTTTTTTCCTTTTTTTCTTTTTTTAACGATGGTTCTTGTTTTCTAAAGATCATGTAGCAGGTGTGGGAAAGTTCTGAAATTCGATAATTTTTCCACTGAAGTTACGTTTGTGAAGAGTACGTCTGGTCTGGTATGATTTTCTCTTCCTCTCATGGTTACAACCGAGAAGTTCATCTGTTGATTTATGTTGCAGAGGGATAGGATTGCATGAGATTAGTTTATATGTAAAAATAAGGAGGAGGAAATCACACGGGGAACTGAGATTAAAATGGAGAGTGAATTCCGAGAGTGATTGAATTAACGGACACTGATGTATGCTAGAGAGAAAGAGAAGCAAAGATAAATTGATTTAGAGAGAAAGGTCCGGTAGTGTTTGTTTTCTTAATCGAATGTGCATATATGTTTAGAAGTTGTGTGCTGTGACAAACCTGCCAATCCCCATAACAGGGAAAAAATGAAAATTAGTGTTCCAATTCTTTACTGGATGAGGAAAATTTTATTCCTATGATTTCTGTTCATCTGTAGAGCCAAATGGCTGGCAGCTTTGTAAAGAGTATTGAGAGCGAAAACTTGTCACGGCAAAGGTTATATGATAAAGGTATGCTTTCTTGTGCTTATTTATGTTTTGGACTGCAATATATTCATTCAGTATTGAAAGACATTTGTTGTTGGGAGAGGTTTTATGTTTCTAATGTCATGACAAGCTTAAAGAAGTAATCTTAATTCATGGACTACTTTTTAGGTATATGTTGTAGGAAAATTATAGGTGGTTTAAGACCTTAATTATCATGCCTTGCATTTTAAGAAGGTTTAACAATTATCACGTATGCAATTATCTATTTGATTTGTGTTTATGAATGCCTTACGATGGATTCAAATGGAAAAGATTTCTGGAATGATAGGATGGGCCTGTCCTTCAAGCTGGTGTTTGCAGTTTTAAATTTGAAAATTAAAAGGAATATTTGGAAGCAAGGTAGAAAGTTATGTCAGTTTCCATTGTAGATAATGTTGTATGCATTAAGAGTGCTACTAATGTTAGTTCGATGCCTTTTAGTGTTGCAGAATGTTGTTTAGAAAGGTGCTTTTTTTGGGGGGGGGGGGAGCTTGGAGGTTCAAAACCCAACTACCTCAAATTCCCACAAAATGTGGGCTTTACTTCCAAGTTACCAGAAATAAGGTGCTTTTAGGCTAACACTTCTGTGCGGTCTTTGAGAATAATTGTACAATTTACCTTGAGCATTTTTTCCATATTTACTAACGGCTCAGTAGATTGAAAAATTTTGGTTACACGATAAGTGTACGGGGGATAAATTTGAAGAGCATATCAAGTTGCATTTGAAGGAAAGAGAGAGATTCTGACAAATGTGCTGGTAAGAAACATGTGCGAAGGGGAAGAGACTGGTCTGTGAGGTACATAATTTCTTACTATACAGTGATCTCTGACAGGGAAGTATGAAATATTCAGACCCTTATATTACTCTTCTTAGTCTAGGAGCAGGGATGACAATGAGCTAGATTTTAAGAGAGTAGATGGTACTCTGCTGGAGAGTCTTTTGCTTAATTTTGAATATGTCCCTTAACTTTTGATCTCTTATGGTAATTTGTGAGTTGGGTGCTGCAAAGACATTGCAGATGAGTTAGGCTGAATTTTTACTTGTCTTGCTGCAACAAGTGTAGTGGATCTAGATGAGACATTAGAGCCATCTGAACAAACATAAAGTACCAGAAAGCCCAAACTTTTGAAGGGACTTGGGAATTGGTTAATGAATCAAACTTGGAAGACTTTGGAAATTGTTCTTGTTCCTTGGAGGGGGAACTTTTAGTGCTATTTCTGCTTTTCCTTTTTTTTTTATTTGGATCTCAGTGACATATTATTGTTTTATTTTCAGTATATTGGTTATTTATATTAGGTCCTTCCCCCTCGTGCATCAGTTCTTTTGGCATTTTCTATTAAAATATATCAATTAGAAAGAAGATCCTTTCAGGTTTGCTTTTTTATAAGCTTAGGTGACTTTTCTCTTGTATAATTATTATTATCATTATTGTGTGCCCCTTGAGAAATTTTGCTTCTTGTGGATTAGTCTTGATTCATATTCTAGTGTTTTTCTTCAATAACTAGAGGCAAGTCATTAACTACTGTTAATGATGAGGAGAAATTTGTTTAAAAATCTTGGACCCAGATGCTTCTTCAATATTAGAACACATTCAGTGGTAGTAATTGATAATCATGATGCTGACTATCTTTTTCTAACCTGTTTTAATTGCTGATATTTTCATGCTGCAGCTTACGATGATTTGATTGGTATGAAAAATGGTTTAGGCATGGGTGAAAATGTTGCCATAGTTAAGCAGGCCATGGAATACTATCGAGTATGTTCTCCGCACTTGAGCTTCATTATCATATAGTCATTTATTGATCAACTTATCATTTTCTTTTTATCTGATGTCTAAAGTTAGCTGTTGAGCGAAATTTCACTAAAGGGCGTAGGACAGACCAAGTGCAAGCAGCGTGCCTTTATATTGCCTGTAGGTAGGTAATGAATGAATATTTTCACCTAAATTTCTTTCTTCCAATTGCACCGTGATATACTTGCTTTTCAGTTATAACAGTTTGAGCTCTTATAACACTCTTTAAATGTCACTATGTTCCTTTTTAATTGTTCCATTGGACGTGGATTTTGCATATGTTTCAATGTGGAAAATTATGGAGACAAATATATTAGGACTTCTGAAATTGATTAAGGTAGAAACCACTGCTACTACCATCATTGCTACTACTATTATATAGTTGGATTGGGTTTCCTTGATTCCAAATCCAGGATTGCCATGTTTCTTCACAGTAAAGCTTCAAATTGTGAAGATCAATGTGTTTTATTGTTTTATTTTCCTCATAAGATTTTAGAATGGGATGATCAAAGTGCTTTATTAGTTTTGCCATGATTCTTCACAGTTGAAACTTCAGAATGTGAAGTTTTTCGTAAGATAGAGAAAAGATTCTAATTACAAGGATGAGAAACAAAGGACGACAAATTTAGTGAAGCAAGTGCTTCTGTTTTTTTAAATAGCACCAAAGAGATTTCTTTGAAACAATTGAAGCTGAACCCAAGAGAGGCAAGAAAAACAATCTTGCACTAGAGAAATGATGGAACAAGAGCAGAAAACACATTGATAAAACAAGAGCATGTAAAGAAAGAGGGAAACATGGATTGATTGATAAAATAAGAAAATTTAAAGAAGAGTGAAATAAATGAGATAAATGTTGTGTTTGTGTGTGTGTGTGAGAGAGAGAGAGAGAGAGAGAGTATATGTAGAGAGATTGGGTGGGAGGACTGGAGGTGAAGTGAGAGAGAAAGAAAGAATAGAAATAAACACAAGAAAGAGAAAAAAACAACATGAAAAAGAGAGAGAGAGAGAGAGAGAGGAAAGCAGGTATGTTGTGGTGTCAAGCACTCCTGTCAGCTTCAACACGGTCCCTTGATATTTTCTTCTTCTTCTTCTTCTTCTTCTTCTTTTCCTGGTTTCTTTTTTTTCATTTGTCAGATCAGTGGTTGTGATCCTCTGGTGTTTTCTTCTTTTGCTTAAGTGGTTTTTTATTTGGTTTGGTGTCATTCCACTTTCTTTTCCCTCCTTATTTTACCCTAAAATATCTGAGTCTGCTAGGAAACTATTGGATGTCGTCTCATTCTAATTAAAACATCGGAAGAAATCCCTATGATTTCTACAAAAGGTGCCCTTTTAAAGTGCCTTAGGATACCCAAAAGGGTGCTATTTTTGTGCCTCACCTGTGCCTAGGGGAAGTTGCCTTGGGTCTGGTGTCTTGTGCCTAGCGCCTTTGGTACGCCCTTGACAAAAATGTTTCAAATCTCTGAGCAATCCAAAACTTTTGTTCAAAATAAGCCAAAAATAGAAAAGAGAAAAAAAAGAAGAAGAAGAAACCAGCAGATAGAAGGCTCTTTATCCTGAAAGCTTATGTCAATGCATCAGAAGATGGGGTCTTTTTGGTCGCCCCTTACAAAAGAAATTCCATAGAATAATAGTCAACTCATATGTGTTGGAGTGCAGATAACTGTTATGGATTGGATTTCTTCTGACTGAAGTTTGGACTTTGGTTATATTCAGAATCACACCTGCCATGGAAAGCAAAGATCATAAAGGGAATAAGAAGACTCTCTGTCATGAGAGAGAGGGTATGTGAGAGAGAATTTGCTACATATCGAAGATTAGTGACAAAATTCAGGAGTTTTTTGAACAAATGATAGCAATTTAGGAAAATTAAATCAGCTATGCATTGTCTGTGTGGTTTTTCCATGGTAATTGTAATTGCTTTGTTATTCTTGGACTGCTTCTTCTAACAGATGACTTATTTATAACCCCCTCCTTGAGAAATAAGATAACAACAATGATTAATTTTTGGGAATTATTTATTCTGAATTGACCTTGATGCGGAGAAGAGAATATTGAAAATGATGGTTTATAGGTCATTTTTTGTGTCTTTGCATTATTGCATAATCTATCAGCTTCATGGAAGGAAGAAACTGTGCAGCAGGCAGGTCTATTTTGCCTCCATATTTAGTAATATGTTATGATGTTATAGAGTCAGATTTTGATTTGGCAATTGTGAATTGTGATGCTTACTAAAATTGCCCATGAATCTTGTTTGCAGGGAAAATAGAAAGCCATATCTTCTTATTGATTTTTCAAATTACTTGAGGATTAACATGTAGGAACCTTTTTCCTTTAGCTGCAAAGTTCACTTTCTTGATAAAAAGAAAAAAAAGTTCTAGTTAATTTTCATTTGGATTTCCTGTAGTGTTTGCATATTCAATTTATTTTTCCTCTGCTAAAGTTGTTTGCAGTTATGTGCTAGGTGCTGTATTTTTGCAACTTTGCAAAGTCTTGAATCTTACTGAGCATCCCATTTGTCAGAAACTTCTTGATCCATCCATTTTTATTCACAAGTATACAGCTAGTAAGTATCTTTATTTTCATGGCACTCATGGTTGCCATAACAAGCAAAACTTGATGGTCTCTTATATTTTTCTGGTCAATTTGTTGCATACATTGACTTATTTGAATACAAGGTTCTGACTCAATGAAGCATACAATGTAAATTGGTCTCCATGTCTGATGAGATTATGGTAACTTATTGAAACTGGTATAATTGATCTGCAGTTATACTTAGATTCAAGTGGCCATATACAAATTATAATTTCAACTGTTTGTTATTATGATTATGTATCGAGCTAGATGTGTGTGCCTTATCATCATTGTGCCAGGGTAAATATTGACTGTGTATTCTTTGTAGGTTTAGCAGGAGGGAAAAATAAGGATATTTCTCAGGCTGCCCTGACTATTATAGCTAATATGAATCGTGATTGGTTGCAGGTGTGGCATTCATGTTCAATAATATTATGCATGATAAGCTTGGGTGTTAGGAGTGTTATCAGTAGCGCAGCTATTCTTACACTAATTTAAAATTACTTACAGACAGGGAGAAGGCCTAGTGGCTTATGGGGTGCAGCATTGTACATAGCTGCAATTTCACATGGTCTGAACTGTTCCAAATCAGACATTGTAAGTCACGCTTGCCCTTCTCCTAGATCTGAATTGGCAAATGATTGGGAAGAATTATTATGTGGTCTGTCTCCTTGTGCTGCTGAACAATTTTTGTTTTCTTATAATAATAATGATATCGATGCAGGATCTATCAGTTTTGGTGCCTTGACTGCTGCACGCAAGGGGCCATGCCACAGTCCCTTGTATGAACAGTCACATCACCCCTCAACCTGCCTACCCAACACCACAAAACCCCCAAAAAAGCATGTGCTGCACGCATGCATGTGCAAGTGCATGCTATTAAATATAAATTGCCATTTATGAATGGTGTAGTGATGGTATTTCACACTCTTTCTCACACACATGCACATGTTCCTCACACATATGCACAGACAACTCTATGTCATTGTTAGCATCACTTATAGACAAACTTCACTTGGAAACTATGGGGCACCTAGCCTAACCATGCAAACCATTCAATCTCTCCCCTGTGTTCTAAATGTTCTTTATGGATAATTAACTCCTTTAAGAACAAAAATTTTGAAGTGTATGACACAAGGAAATGGGGACTGCCAGTAAGACAATAGGTTTAAAAGCCATTAAATATTCTGCCCATGTCTACAGAACTTGCCAGGGTTGTTTACTGTATTAAGAACAAAATCCAACGATGGGAGGTTGAAGAGTATAATGATAGCATAGAGAAACCACAATATGTGAACGATCTCTCTCTCATGGTGAATTTCTTCAAGCCTGCCTATGAGACTGCTACCGGTGTTTAAGCTGATTTTGAGCGTGGAAACATAACTTAAAAAATCACCTGCAGCATACAGTGGAAGTTTTTCTTTTATATTCTGTTCTTTCTTGACTACTGCCACAACAAGCCAAGCTTTGTTTCTGTGTTGCAGACATACACTGTTGTACTATACTCTGGAAATACTGATTAGCTAGTATGAAGACCTATTTTTACTGATAATTGGTGGTACTTTTTTATTGTTGTCAATGTTTTTATACCTGTGCTATTATGACTGACTTTTCTATCGTTTCTTGATGTGGCATTCATCAGTTTTTCTCCTGAACCAGCATCCTATATCATAAAATGACATTCACTTATCAGTTGGATGCTTATGGCTTCTGGATTCATATGTTTTGTCTGATATCCTTCGGCACATTTGAGTTCTTGACTCATTGTGTTCATCTAATAAATCCATTGTGGTCATGTAATTCACCCAATTGTTGTACAGTTGAGATTGGTGCATGTTTGTGAAGCAACATTGTCGAAGCGATTGGTTGAGTTTGAGAATACAGAGTCTGGAAGCTTAACGGTATGTTTCTTGAAGTATAACATGGCAACATAGGGTACTGGAATCTGTCTCAAAATAATAGATTTATAATGATTTACAATTCAATCTCTGGTCATAATTGATATATATATATATATATATATCTTTTATGTTGAATACAAGATAATATTGACATTCCTCTCTTTGATTAATCAGCATTTAATGTAGCTGTACCATGATTGAATATAAGCATGGGCATATACAAATTTCTGAAGCTGCCAGGAGATGATTCCCGTGACAAGATCATAACAGCATGTTTACTGCTGGCTATTCAAAATAATTAGTCTTCCATTGATCAATTGTTATACTTTAGAAGACAATTTCAGCATTTCTTTTTCTTTTCTCCCCTTTTCCAAAATAGTTCATACTTTGCCCAAGGTTGGGCCCACCTTCAGTTTGTTGACTCTTGGCGTTCAATTCAAAATGGTTCTTTGCTTCCAAAGTTGCTATTGGTAGTCTTAACTCACTTGTGTGGTTGTTTCTTTGTAAACCTTTTTCTTTTGGCCTCATGTGAATTTATCCTTTTATTTGTTTTGCAAGCCAAATTTCCCACCATATCAGTAGTCCTTTTTTTCTTTTGCACATAGATTGAGGAACTGAATGAGAGGGCTGAAGAACTTAAAGATAGATCAACAGAACAATTAAATTTTCGGTTGAAAGCATCAAGCTCAAAGGAGTTGCTTTGTCAGCACAAGGGTATTAATAAACCTTCATTTGCCTTTGGACTTTGTAAAGATTGTTATGCATATGTGAGTCCTTACCCCCCCTTTTGTTGTTTTTATTTTTCCAACTTTTCCTAATAGTTGTGGGAGTCTCATGCACTGAAATACCCTTCTATGTTTTCCTAATAGATAATACATACTTTTAACATTATGCACTTATGTTTCTATTTTGGTGCAGTTCATAGGATTTGATGGAGGATCAGATCCTCCAGCTTTTCAGCGTGCTGAGAGGCAAAGAATACAAAAAACATCTACTATGGATGAAGCTAATTCACATTCAGTTTGTACATTTTCCTTGAAGCAGGAACCATTGAACTTTTGAAATTTTCCTTTTTCCCCTTTTTAACGTTTTTTTTTCTTTTGTCTATGCCATCATTTTCTTATGCTAAAACTGTTCTTCATATTGGAGTCAAGTTTGATGCCTTTAAAAGTACACAATCTAATTTTGCATGGCTAATCTTTTCTTGACCTTTGTAGTTTGAGAATGAACCACACAGCCAACATGTGAGTAGAGATGGAGAACAGCAGTCTGTGTTGCCTGAAAGCATTGGTTAGCTTGCTTGTTTTGTCCTTGTGAAGAACTTTCACTGTTAGACATATTCATTCTGTTCTGCTATAATGCCAAAAAATATATGCTGAACCAAAATATTTCGGGGGCAGCTGGGGGCCATGGAGCTGCTGACGCTGGTGCTTATGACACAATGCATGCAGCAGATGATATAAGTTTTAAAGCGCCTGATGAATCAGACAACTTCTCTGATATCGATGATGCTGAGGTGATTGTTTTGCCGATTGATTTTCATTTATTGATAAAGAAAATATAGATGCTCATGTCAAGGCCTATATTTTTATGTTAGGGAAAATTACATAGTGTACACCATATTTAGGGTGCAGTAATAGGCCACACCCTTTATTATTAAATGTAACAAGCTGCATCTTGACGTTTAATCTTGGTAACAAAAAGTACACTCCATCAAGTCTCTATGAAAGTATGTCTAGAATAATTGCAAAAATACCCTTAAAATGGACACGAACTAGCTAAAATGTCTTTATTGCATCCAAAAGAAAAATTGAATGCTTGAGTCCAAATACAACTGTTGGAATCTCAAAATATAACCATTGTCACTGCAATTATATGAGTTGGGTTTTATATAAAGGAGCTAAAATCAAAAAGATAAAAAATGAAGTTAGAAAAGTATCTGTTTTGTCTTGATATATAACTAGGAGCAAAGACGTCTTTTCATAATTTTCATTATTGTTGACTGATTCCTGTTAGTCAAGGGTGTGACTTGTTACTTGCGAAAATAGGAGGTGTGGCCTATTACTGTGCCCTAAGTACGAGGTGCACAATGTAATTTTCCCTTTATATTATTGTGGTAGAGTGGATCAGAAATTAATATAGGTTGCTTATAAGCAGAGGTGTCAAACCAGTGAGTTGGGTTGGGTTATTTTGGGTTTCGGGTCATTCAAGTATATTGGGTTTTGAGTTGATTAGGTTTCAGATATATTATGTCTTGTATCTTTTGGGTTTTGTGTGTAGGTTATTTGAGTTTTTCAGATTCATATATTTGGATTAATTTGGTTTTGGGTCATTTTTGGCATTTTAGTATACAAGTCATTAACTTCTTAGTTAATATGGGTGGCTCAAGTTGGGTTTCAACGAGCTAAGTCAGGTGAGGAAGGAATTTTACTGTGTTATTTTATTTTCTTTTAGTTATCAGTTTTTATTTAGTAGTCACAAGACTAGCATGTGTCTATTTTTAATTAATTGGATAGCTAAGATTAGTTAGGGTTTTATATAATTAAAGGTTGATATTTACTTCTCATTATAACCCTAGAATAAATAGAATTGTTGTATGCCAAACTTGACTGATTTTGATTTTTCTTTCAAAATGATGTTTTTTTTACCTGAGCTTGAGGTTTTTTCTAAAACCTAACCTATCAAATCAGTTCTAGCTTCAATTTTCTACCCTAAACTCAACTTTTATGCAGTGTCTCTACACCAACCCGTTCCCTAAAGGTTGAGAATGCACTTTCCCTTTATCTCTCTTACAAATTCCATACACAACACAAAATCGGTAGGAACATCAATATAAATAAAAGCCCCATTTTATACTCTTTTCTCTGTCTGGAATGAAAGAAAAATGAATGTGTCTCTGTTTCTTATGGCGGATTTCAACTGAGGAGAAGTACTTGTATGTGTCAAAATATGATTTAACAATTACATGCTTAGGCTAGCTTGGCACTGCTGACAATCATTTTTGAATCCTTGTAATGCAATATTTGGCAGGTTGATGGCTATCTTCACAATGAAGAGGAGAAACATTACAAAAAGATCATATGGGAAAAAATGAACCAAGAATATCTTGAGGTAATGTGGTTCGTATTTACAAGTTAAATTGTGTATTTTATATATCCTAAATTTCGGATTGTAGTTTCTTGCCTCAAAGTTTTGTCAAATAGACAGCCCATCTCTGAGAAGGACAACATGAATACATACCATAGGCATAAACATTTTCTGGATAACATACGGCATACCCAGTCAAATGATTTTGTGTAATCCACATCCTTTCCATTTTCCATCACATAAACATAGGGTGGCTTATTATCATCCCATTATGTGATTAATGTTCATCTCCCATTAATGTTCTTATCCTTGCCCTCATGCTACAATTTTTAGCCCGCAGTTAAATTTGTGGGTCTTCAATGCCGTAACAATTTGCAGGAACAGGCAGCCAAAGAAGCAGCTGCGGCAGCAGCTAAGGAAGCATGTGAGGCAAATTTCAAGAATTGTCCAGAGGACTTGCAAGCTGCAAAGGAGCTTAATGCAGCCGTTGCAGCAGCTGTAGAAAAATCTAAAAAGGTAATTTTCCTGTAATTGCAGTCCTGGGATGATGTATTCCTGCAACTGAAATGGCCACTAGCTGTCTGCATACACAACAGAAGTGCAAATGTCTAACTTCGTGTTACAACAGCTATCCTTGTTGAAGTCATCATTTTTCATGTATGTTAGCTAGGGACATTGGAGTGAGAGGTTCATAATATTAATGTTCTACTAGTTAGAGCCCTCTTTACTATTCCTTTTGAAACTGGTTATAGGAGAATATTTGCTCACAGTTTACATGCACATAGTATGCCTATGTACCCGCCATGATTCCAGGCTTGTGAAGTCTTAAATTTTTATGAATAGAGGGAGGTAACCTTCATTTTCAATATTTTTGTATTAGGTTAGAACATGTGAGAAGTCTAACAGGTCAAATCAGGTGAATTGGACATTCAGTCAAATTATGCCGGTGATCAAACATCCAGATGGTTTAATTGGCAATAATATAAAGTGATTTAACTTGTAAAACCTAAGATGGATGTTGATAAGAAGAGAAGATAAACGGGTTGTCTTAGTTTTGTTACTAAATGAGCATAATGATTGATTGGATTAGATTACTGGAACCATTGAATCTTTTAACTAACGATTAACATGTAAAGGACAAGAAGACAAAGAACTTGGAGAAGGGCAAAAGAACCTGACAGCATCAAATATTGGGTGGCTTGAGAACCAATCTTAATTGTACAGAGTATTACATGCTCCAATAAGAATTTTTGATTAATATTTACAATGCCTTCAACTAAGTAATTGCTTCTTTTGTGACTACCTATAGTTCATTGCATCAATTACTACATATTTTGCAGTTTTTCTTGGAATTCCATAAATAATTTAGGCCTAACTATTGTTGTATCTGTGGCCTCCTCTTGAATCTCCTCTCTGCCCAAGAGAGGAAAAAGGAAAAGTTAAAAAAGGTCTATTAGTAGCAGATGAAATTACAACATTACTATTATATTAATTAAATCCTAAGATTAGATATTGAATTTTCATGTGATTTCAATTTCAGAATTTGTTTCATTTGCATTAGTTGCATTTTACATTAGAAGACTTTGATTCCAAGAATGTGGACATTGTGCAGGAGAATGCATGATTGCCTTTAAGTGCTGCTATTATATCCCTGTTTGTGGCTTTGCCTACAGTACTAGTGGCATTTGTTGGTCATGCCTTTATTGTAGTCTAATATCCTTTGGTATTTTGTTTTCTAACCATGCCTTGGAATTGTGTTTTGATCAATTTCATGAATCTTTCTTTGCAGGAGAAGCAACAAAAACGAGCTGCAGAAGCAAGAAATGCAACTCCTGCTCAGTCTGCATCAGAAGCTGCTCGGCGCATGCTAACGAAGAAGGTATTCACATGGGACATGATATAGATTTCTACTTCTGCATGTTAGATGATTCTTGCTTATCTCTTGTACATAAGATTAAAGGCTTGATATCTGTATTCAGTTCTGTTGGATGTCTGTCCTTTACCCTTATCTATGAACTAAATCATGCTATCACACTGGGTTCTACATCTCCTTAAGTGATCCAACTAGTGACATCATCTATGAATTGAAGTAATATATGGAGTATCTGACTCCTTTCCCCTCTTTTCCCAAATTATTTTTGTTGTCTTGTTAAGCAGGGTGACATAGTTCATCTATTTACTTGAATGGCACCTTGGAAATACTAGTCACTCAGTTTCAAGAAATTTAATTGCATTTCTCAGATCACATTTCCTCTAATGTGCACACTAACAAGCACAAATTAATATGTCCATGTATAAAGAGATAACAAGAACAAAGCTATGTAAAACTTCCAGGTAATTTTTTGTGGATTTCATATTTTAAAACATATAAAAAAGAATGAGCATAATCACTATTAAGATGCAACAGTGGTGGTGTGGCAATATTAAAAGAACTGAATGAAGAATGAATTTCCAAAGAGCATGCTATTAGTTGTTTGGCCTGATTTTTCTGTTTTATTATGTATTATGATCGTTAAGGTTTCCATTTAGTCCAGATTTATGGATTTGATTCCTTTGCAGAGACTGAGTTCAAAAATCAACTATGATGTATTGGAGAAACTTTTCGAGGAATCGGTATGTTTATCTTTTGTGCTTGTATTCTGTGTTTCCAATGGATGATCAACATTGGTTCAGATTACTTGTATTTAAATAAACATTTCCATCTTCTGTTTTGAAAATCATAAAGCCAAAGGTGGTCAAACTTTACACACCCCTTGTCTGGTAGTGTTGAATTTCCAGTTGCATATGTAATGTTTTGGATCTCTGTAAATAGATATCTGTGGTGTCTGATGTCCATCACTTGCAGGGGCCTAATGGTGCCAAAAAGCGGCGAAGTGAATCACATTCTAATGACGATGACAAGTTGCCTCATACAGAAGGCAAAGATGAACTAGATGACATGAATCAAGGTGATGGCAAGGGACCTGAAATTGAAAACGAGTATGGGGATGATATTGAAGAAGCAGATAACAATGATGGTTATGATGAGAGTCTGGATGAAGCGTATGATTATAACGATGATTACGATTATGATGGTTTCTAGTCACATGCAGGCTGTAATCAGTTCGACCTTATATTCTTTAAAGGCTTTAATTAAAGAGCTTGGATTTTTCATTATCTGTATTTCCTATGTATTTTTTATCAATGGGTTCTAATTGTAAATCGAAAGCTCTAATTTTAGAGATAATTTCAGTATTAGTAAGCTAGTGAAAAATTCGTCGGTATTATCTGTATTTTATCTGTACCAGTAAGCCTCTCTCTTACATACAACACGCCACCTACCCACCGACCCATCTATAGTATACACACCCACCCACCCAGCCACCACCTTGGGGGCGCGCGGAAACGAATACGAAGGGTTTTAAAAACAGCCCAGAATAAGCAACAACTACGGGCACCAAGACTTCAATTAAAAACCATAAAAGTACACTGCAAGTACATTTTGCTCTGAGGGAACGACGCCAAACGGCATGTTTAGAAGGGTCCCCGGCGCAGCCGTCACTAGACAAGGAAAAGACTCGAAAGAGTCGCAACAGTCTGTGTTTCTGTACCAAACATCACGATACGGTGTGGCCTCAAGAGCAGAAGACATTAAGGCGAAGTTGAGACGATGACGCAAAACGCCGGCAAAACCTAATCTTGCAATGGCGTGAAGCCACCCACCACAGCGAGAAGTACACTTCGCTTAAGCTCTTGCATATAGAATAGATAATTTTCATTCCTAGAAATCCTCCACGCAACAATAATGTAAGTTCAAGTGTGACTAGGTCAACTGGAGATAGACACGAAGATGCCAAATGGGTTGTGTCTTTTTCGAACGAGGTTATTTTTGGACTCAATTATTCTCGAGTTGAGTTAAGGTCAACCTACAAATTGACCCGCTATTTTTTCAAAATTACTTTTGTTGGATAAGTTTTAATTTTATTGTATACTAGAATAGGTGAAAAGGTATGCTATCATTTATTATTTCATTTTCGTACAATGATTTGTATTAAATTTATATAAATATATGACTAATTAAATGTTTATATTATGTGTACCAAACATGTATATGTGCGTACTATGTAAATATGTTGATGTATATAATAATATATATACATATACGTATAAAATTTATTAAACATTATAAATATTCAAAAAAAGAGAGATATTAGCTGGTTATATAATATGAACAATCCAAAATTAATATAAAGTAAATAAAATATATACAATAAAATGAAAACTATAATATATATATATATATATACACAAAAACAATGTAGTATGTATGCATAATACATGTATGTTTGTTTATATAATGTACAGATATAAATAAAGTAACAAAATAAAAAAAATAAATAATAAATTTGTTTTATTCTTATTTTTTTACACACAACAATTGTTATTTTATCTAAGGCTTGTATAAGGGATAAGCGCCCCCATTTCCTACAACAATCGAGGAAAGATTACTGTCCAACGTATGGGGACGGCTATCTATTTTGGAGTCCCTGAAACTTTCTGGGACGTAAGGATTCGGATCAATTTCAGGAGATGATGGCATAAAGATTAGTTTTTGCTCCCCCGACTTCTCTTCTTTCACGGTTCATCTTTATTCGAGAGCAGAATTTATTTTTATCCTGTTTTTTTGGTTTATTCTTTTCTCAATTATCTCGTGCGAGCGCACAGGCTAAGTGAGTTTAGGACTTGAAGTTAGCGCTGACAATAGGAAGAGGATGCCTACTTCTCAAAGCAAGAATAGAAAATTATATCACCGCTTATTATGATCTAATAATTAAATAATGATTATAAATTTAAATCATTGTCAGAGCATATGATACGTTTAAATATAAGTCCGACCCTACACTCCCAGCTTATATAATTTTGGAAATAGCTAGCGACCTTGTTGAATACTATAGAGTTTGCCCAACTCACTTTGCAGTTCAATTTAACGCAATTCTCTTTAATAGAACTATGAGTCACCGACCTTACTTTTTCATTTTCTTGAAAAAAAAAATAAAAAAGAAAACCATCTTCACAATTTCTTATTAGGTTGAATGTTTCTAATTTTGGGACTTTTCCAGTCTCTGAGTCAAATAGAAGAACTTCCATAGTCAAAGGAAAGATCTTATAGCCCCCAAACTCTAGTAGCCAAACACAAACTTAAATTTCCTCTCAATGAGCTTGTTAGCTCCCGTTGCTTGTCTCTTTTTCCTCTTCGCTTGTCTGGACACACTTATAGATCAAGCTTTTTGAGCTTTCTTTTCGCGCGTTGTTCTTAAAGCTCATATCTTGGCAAACGAAAAAGTAAGTACATTAGCTAGATGATAACTCACTCTCGCTCTTAGACCCTCAAAATGCACCAAGAAACTATTCAACCAAGGTGACAAATTAAACTCTAATATCAATTAACTCGGATTGGCATGTATAACTTGTCACGATTGGTCAATATTCAGGCTTTTTCTTTTTTTTATGAATTACTTTTCACTCGCAATAGATTAAGTTTGGATGCAGTAATCCAAACAGTGCGTTGAGTATTAATCCAAATTGGGAATGGCAAAAGGAAAAAAAAAAATAAAAAGAAAGAAAAAACAGGTGATGGATAAGAAACTATCGAATGACTGCTAATTGAATGTTTTCCTTTCTCTTTTTTTTTTTTTTTTTTTTTCCGTCAACCCAATTGCATGTGGTGATAAGATGTATATCACATGTCGGTCCATCGCCCAAAACTCCTTTTTTTAAAAAAAATATAAAAAAATGAAAAAAAATTGTGCTTTTATTCATGACTTCTTCACAAATATGGAGATACTCAACGGTAATACAATTGTGTGCCATTGCCTTTGGAAGTTCTCGCACATTAATTATATCTTCTTCGAAAGATTCCATTTGCTTCCTGATCGTTTATCAATTATATGTTACATAATCCGAGAAGTTTGAAAGGGTACTTAATCGTTTGCGTCATTAATTGCGATGATTCATTTGTCAGTCAATTAATAAGACTACTGATTTAATGAGATTCCATCAGGTTTATTCAATAGCAAGTAGGAATTTGAATTATGATTCACACACCATTTTGTCACGAGATTGGCTAGCGACAGTGTTTCGAAGGAAAAACTTTGTCCTTTTTTCTTGTTCTTTTCTCGAGGAAAAATAACAATTTCTTTCTTTCTATTTTTCTGTAAAATTACTGAATGGTAGATGAATTATTCCATGTTACAAAATCAATAAAAGCATAACATGATGATAATTAACTTTGACACAATTAGGAAGGAATGGGGGTCTCAACCATTTGACTGCTTCACCTACAAAATAGTCCTGGTTTAGACTTGGTTGCCTGGCATACATATAGTTAAATAATAATAATAATAATAATAATTAAATTTACAATTAAAATTTCGTTGTTAATGTTCGTGTCTACATGCTCAAAAAAAAAAAAAAAATATATATATATATATATATATATATATATATATGTATGTATGTATATATTTGAAGGCTATTAATAAGAAATTTATGAGTTTCAGGTCGGGCTTAATTGTCATAATAGAATTAATTAAGAAGGAAAATCGAACTCCAATTATGATTCCTTGAGTTGTTTTCCGAGCTGGAATGAAGCAATGGATTTGATTAATATATAAAATTAATACCATCTCGATTATGGGCTAGTTATATACAAGAAGACGACTTTGCATGTGGAAAGCACACTTCATTTCCACTACTCAAGCCTGCGGTTTACAAAAATTTTCAGGGTCAACCTGATAACGTGCATTATTTATTTATTTATTTATATTTTTAAAGATCGAATTGGATTAATAGTCCATTAGTCAAGCATAATCGTTTTATCCTGAGCAGGGCTTGAGCCCCCTAAAGCTTTCAAAATCTAAAATTTGTCTCTAAAGTTTCGGTTTAATTTCTTAGAAGTACAATGGTTGCCACCTCAAGTTTCCAATATCGGTGGGGACCTCCAACTTCTTAGCCCTTCGTTCGGAACACCATGCACCCATTTTCAAGTGTAGACATTCGTGTTAAAAATCTCGTATTGAAATTTTAAGAGAGAGATGTGTTTGATTTGTTCTTTTTTTTTTTTATTTGTTTCACAAAATAATAAAAAAAAATAGAAATAATATCTCATAATTTTATCAGAGAAAGATTGTGCCTTTATATTATATACAGTGGACTTGCTCACCAATTGAAGGCACTGGAAGGGCATAACTCCATGGTGTCCAGCTAAAAAATTTAACTACTCTTAAAACTGTGTGTATCTAAGATGTATATTTAATTTTATTGAACATCTTAACAGAGACTCCAATTTATGACTTTATACAAGACAAGATAACTAGTAATTGATGCATGTGATTTATAAAAAAAAAATAAAAATTAAAGAGTTCTTTTATGTTTTATATATAGTTTACAACCTAAAGAACCCGCATCATACACTACAAAAATAATCAGCTCCCATAACCTAGGCGGTTGCGTGGCAGCTCGTTGTTATGGCCACAATATCAAGATTGAATCGTACTGTAACCAATTTAGTCGTGTCGTTTTTCTAAACAATTTTCTTTATAATTTTAGTCCAACGTAATCCCATGATATCCTCTATTTTTGTAAATGACATTAAATACTTTATATTTCTAATTACAATAACAGGTAACATTTCTTTGTTTAAAAAATTGTTTTGATATTTAAAATGTATCATTTTAAATTAATAATTCTTCAAATGGTAGTTAATATTTGGAATCTTAGCCTTTCAATTCCGGTAATGTTCCTCCATGTCTATGTTTGAAAATTGGATTTTGTGCAATTTTAGATCCCTACGGCCGTAATCCCCGGCTTTTTTGCAACCCATTTTATCAAAATTTTGCCTTTTGTATTAAACACAATAAAATACTATTACAATAATCTGAGTGCAATGATTATTTCTAGCATAATTATTGCAACTCTCCCTGTTTCTGATTATTCTAGGTGGAAATCAAATTAATCTCTTTAAATTATCCAGAGAAGAACTTCTCTCGGTTTGATGCAAGAATGGACTTGATGATATGCTAATCGTAAAGATTATAAAAAAAAAAAAAACAGAGAGAGAGAGAGAGATAGAGAGAGAGAGAGAGAAAGAAAGAAGTAGAAGTCACTTTAATCTTCTTTTCCTTTTTGTTTTGTCTTCATTTGGGTCTATTCTTTTACCAGTAATTGATCCTATAATTTAAAAATTATCCTCGATTGTTTAGTTAATACAAAGTTAATTTTACGGAATTCTAATCCACGTGAATACAAGTGTTTAATCTACATGAATTTTAGCATAAGATTGTGAAAAGATTATGATTATGTGTTTTTAAATGATTTTGTGTTATCGTATCATATGAATGATTTCAAAAACAAAGAATGGTGGAATTAATTTACTTTCGTGGTTTTTGTTTTGATATTTACACTGTGATTATATTTCTAAATAAGCAAAAGAAAGAAAGAAGGAACGACAGACCGTAAATCCCAAGAATTTGAGAAACCAAATAAATTGCAGGTCATGGGGACTCATAAATTTCTCCGTTTGAGAATCTTATCCAAAGAATAGATCCGATCCTAACTAAAACCAAACAAATAGAAACGGATACTCCTGAAGAAATGGAACGATGAACCAGTGTTGATATCTGAGATGCAACAATTACGTGGGCAGTCAACGTTTGTTCCTATAGAAATGGGAACGGTGACATTGGATCTCCAAGAAACAGAAATAGTAACATCTTAAGTAAATGTTGTTTCTCTCTCGAAGATTCCGCGCCAAAGACTTGCCATATCGACAGCACGTACCATTTATAGCTAAGAAAAGAGTTACATGACTGCTGAGATGAATTGAACGTGACTGGCACGTACGTATAGTTCATGAAGGACTGGCAGAAGTGCTCTAATTGTGGGCCATTTGGATTAATTCCATGGCACTGCGGTTCCAAAATTGAGTTGTGTTAGTGGCACACATCAAATCTCGTGAATCTCTTTGGAGTTCCCATTTTGTATGGTTGTGGATTTTTTATAAACCAATGGTATATACGTGCCACGTAAATCACTGTATGTACTGTGTACTATTCTATTGCTGTGGCACAAAGTAGGTTGTGGACATGAGCAAGTGGGAACTCACCAAATAAAAAAAAAAACAGAAATGAGGTTAAGCTGACTTTGTGGAATAATGTCTTTTCATAATGAAAAGCTATTGTCGGTGTGCACTATATAAAGTACCACCACCCACATGCTCTCTATTGTCATATTCCCTAGTTTCTGCAATCTTGATATCTTATTATCTATTGTGCTGGTTTGCTTCCTGATTTGAGCGAGAGATTAGCATGGCTCGCAAGGGTCTTCTTGGAATTGGGGTGCTCTTTCTGGTTTGCTCTCATGTGCTGTCTTCTGCGAAAGTCCTTGCAACTAGTGAGTTCCAAACTAGCAGAGAGGGGTTTTTAGTGTTTGGAGTTCTTTTTGAATCAAATTGCCGATCATATTTATTGGATTTGAATGATTTGCAGGAAGTCTCCAGTCAAATGAAGAAAACCCCTCCTCAGTCCAAGATTTTCTGCTTCAGGTTCCCCCCTCTCTCTCAAACATGATTTGGCATGGCAGCATTCACTCACTTATCTGATCAGCTTAATTTGCTTTCCTTAATTTTTACTTCACTGTAAATGTAAACTTCATCACATTCAAAGGAGAAAGTCTAACAGATACAGATAATTCAAAGGAGATTAAAAGGAGAAAATATTAAATTTCCTGCACGAGCTTGTCTTCCCACGTATACTGTAAAATCTGAGAACATGTCATATATATATATATATATATATATATATATATATATATATCTACGCACACGCACACACACACCCTTTACTCCTATTTTTCACAAATAAGATGTTTTGCAATTGTCAGCAGTGATCTCTGGGTCGCTGTGGACGGACTCCATTTCCTTTCCTCTTTAAGTAGTTTGTCCATATGAGCCAAGCATTGGGGTGCTTATTTAATCAGTTACTCTTTTCATTATTTCTAGCTAGGAGAGAAACAAAAACGACCGGACAAATATTAAGACAAAAAAGTATTACGTATGTGAGAATAAATGGTCTTCTCATACAGTGTCTCTTCTTCCTTTCCACCCCCCTCCATTTGTCTTGTTGGGGCTAAACGACATGATATTTTATGTAAACCACCAAGATTATGAAAGTTTAAATAACGTAGACTGGCTTGCCGACATCATGCAGTTGTGAAGTGATACATTTTATTTTCTTTCTTATAGTGTCACCGACTATCTAAATTGATTTTGAAGCATCTTTTACTCATAAGCCCTTGGATATGTTTTGCCTTTTTTTTTTCCTTTTTTTGGGTTGAAGTGTTACATTTTATTCTCCTTCTTATATGGTCACCGACCATATATATGGATTAGAAGCTTTATATATATATATACACACACACACACTCATAATCACTAGGGTATATTTTGTCATTTAAAAAAAATATATATATTCAAAAGGAATTATAGGGGACATTTTGTAAAAATTTGAATGATGTTGTATTTGAACCTTAAGCTTCTTCCCACACGAGTCGTCTAAGTTTAAGGAAATAATATCACCATTGTATCTTCGATTGAGCTATGCCATAAATAAAATACACATTGCTGATCACAAAGAAAATAATTACCATTTGCAGGATGCAGCGGATTTGAGTGATGGTGATGAGCTAAACGAAGTGGGAGAAGGGTTTATTGAAGGAAGGATGGACATGGAAAGCACAGACTACCCAGGAACTGGAGCAAACAATCACCATGATCCAAGGACTCCGGGAATAGCTTGAGCTCTAAAGTTTCTGGGGCACGAACAATTCGTAAGTAAACTTGATTCATATTGGACCTCGCTCACATGAAGTTGAATCATGGAAGAATTTTTGTTGATACCTCATATGTACTCATGGGTTTTTGATGAAGGATAAAATTACTACCTTAGAATATTGGTATTTACCAACCTAGCTTCTTTTAATGGGGTGTTTGACCGGTTGATGTGAACAAATTAGATTAATAGCCTAATTTAATTGGGAGTAGAGGGGGGCGTTTCTAAGATCATGTAAGGAATGCTCTGGCTATGATATGCCGTGGCTTAACTTTGTAGTATGCAGTGCCATTATTTAATAATTCATGATGGGCTTTTTTTTATTTCCCCTCAATTAATGTTAAGATAATGTAATTTAGTTTTGACAATAAAAGATTTTTTCAGTTATTATATTTTCATATATAATAATTAATTGTAATTAATAGTTACAATAAATCTTCATTTATTTTGTATTTATTTTTGTATCTTCTTAACTTTTTAGTTGGTCATCTCAGCCAATAACACAAAGAACACACAAAAAATAACAGGTGTGTCCTACCTTGTTGGTTTTGGGTTCGAATTGATGGCTAAATTAATTATGATGGATTTATTAAAGAGAAATTATATTAACAGATAATTATCCATACAAACCAGCGTTAAAGAAAAAAAAAATGGTTTTGTGCACTTTCATGCAGACGCTCGAAACAAAAAACGAACTGAGAGAGAAAGAAGAAAGAGTTTTCTCCATGTTTTGGTGAGATCTCCCAATGGGATCCCGCATTTTTTTTTTATTTGTTTTGTTTAGTTTTCACCAGATCTTACAATTTCTAACTTTTTTTTTATATATATTTTGGTGGCCCACGATTTAATTTGCTTATACTGGGTTTGGAAAAGGAAAACAAAGTTGAAACTTCTACTTTTATATCCATTGAGAAGCTCATTGAATCCTAGAATAAAAGGGGCAATTTTCCAATTTCAAAAAACAGTTTCTTTTTTTTTTTTTTTTGTTTTAAATGTAATTGACTCAACCATAACTTAAAATTTAGATTTTCAACTTTATAAATGACTTTAGTACTAATAAACTATAGCTCGTTAGTTCAAAAATCAGTTCTCATCTCATTTTCTGGATTTATTTCTATGTTCAGAGTCCAAGTTGTTAATTAACTACTGCTAGTGTGAGATGCCTTACATTAGTTGTCTCTTGGACAATGTAGCTGAAAACGAACAAAAATTTCATTTCCTTCCACCAACAGCAAATATTACAATTTTGCAGAGGTGGGCAGTGCAAGGAAATGGATTTAAGAGCCCAGGCCAAGGGCCAGCCATTTTGGGAACACTTCAGCCCAACTCCTGGACCTTGATGGGTTATGGAAAGAAAACCATCGTGAATTTGCACCCACTATCTCACATTTTGTGGGCTAACACCTTAACTAAGAGCTTTTCTAGCTATATTTTCCCCTACGGACTCAATGGACTCAACATGAAGGGCTCAAAATCATGCTGACACATAAAAAAAAAAACATTGCCTTCTCTTTACCACGGTACCGAATCAAACTACCTTCTCTTTCAAAAGACATTTAGTAGTTTATAATTTAAAATTTTATGTCTTAATTATAAAAAAAAAAGATATAAAATTTATAAAACTAAAAAGAATTATATCTATTGAAAAATTTTATGATCAATAATTTCTTTATGAATAAAAAAAAAAAAAAAAAAAAACACCAACCTATTGCACTCAACAATTGGGCCCCAAAAGTTCATTTCCTACAGTAACCTTTGCCAACCTTTTGCTCGAATGTAACATTATTTCGACGCCCTTTACATAATTCAGCCATGCAAAGTAAAAGAATTTGCCATCCTTTTTGGACTTTTTACTATCTATATGAATTTTAATCTACGCTTTACGCTCTGCT
>CM034048.1:10779061-10846137 GCA_019804595.1 Bruguiera parviflora | reverse complement strand
TGGGGGGGGGGGCGGGGGGGTTAAAGCACTCTGCTGATATTTAAAAGGCCGAAAGGAGCTGCTTTCTGTCCCTAACAAAGGTGAAAGAATGGCTTCTCTTGCTTTTGCTTTCTCATCTCTTTCCTCCTAAATTTCCTTTTCAAAAGTTTGCTTTAGCCCGTAAGTCATTCCGTGAGCAGACAAACCACCGCATGGTCTATACAAGCTGATTGCAGCGAGAGTGTAAAAGTTTTTTATTTTTATTTTTAATTTCTTTGTCTAGAGACTAAAACATTAAAAATTCAAGTAATTTTAGAGATTCTTATGTTCCACGAATTTATTGAATGCAAATCATCGTAAACCCAATTAAAACCTAAAGGCAAATAGAGGGTCCCAGCTCCAGCCCGTGCTATAAAAACTCTCAGCTCCTCTAACTCAGCCATGGAAAAGAAAAGGCCTCATTGTTGGGTTAATTGGTGTGGGGTGACTAAGGAGAGTATATATTATTTATAAAAGAGACCCCAACGAAACTCAGCCATGCCAACGCATGAAAAGGCAAAGTTGGAAGAAGTCCAAAAGTGCAGAATGGGAAAGGGACTTTCGTGGGTCCGGACAAACAAAACCGTTTCCTGCGGACATCAAAGGCTTTTGCTTTTTTGGTGGGTCTTCGTTAAAGACTTCAAAAGGCATCTCCTTTTCAAAAAGAGACTCGTTTTGTTTTTGTTTTTTGTTTTTCCACCTTGCTTTTTTTAACCACACGCCAAACACACCCAACGCCCAAAAAACAGGGGCTCCCACAAATTGCCAAATTGAGGGTGTGGGATTTCTATGGCATTTCCCATCACGGCATTGAAATCTTTTTCATGGTGCTCTAAAGCCCTTCCGACCTAGATGGTCCCACCTATTAATATGGACAAATCCAGCCATCGAAAAAAGCTCCTCCGCTAATCTTATCACAGGCAACTTTGGTTGGATGCCAGACCATATTGTGTGGTTAAGCATATGTCTTTAGTTTTTGTTTTCTTGGTGTACAACAAAAAGCAAAACTAAAAACTTAAAAATTAATGTGTGTATTTATACAATATAACAATACATCACACAACTTTACAAGAACTTAGCTAATTTTAAGTAGCGCTCAGTCGATTTTAGTGACGTCCAAGTTTTTATGCTAGTTTGTAGCAATTGAAGACATGCTTGCGGATGGGAGTAAATGGTTTGATCTGTTGGTCAAAAAACAAAACAAAAGGAAAGAAAAAAGAAAAGAAAAGGAAAGGAAAAATATTTATCCCAGGCTCTAGTGATTTTGTTTTGTTTGTTTTTTTTTTTTTTTTTTTTTGGTGGGAGCTAACCCAAGCTGTAGTGAATGAGGTTTGAAAATATGTAAAAATCAATGTTATGCATAGGATTGTGATGTGTCATCTGGAAGCCCATACCTTTTGTTGGCTTCTTATGGATTTGTTTTCTTTTTTTTTTTTCTTTTTTTTTGAAAATGATACACACAACCAAACAAATGCTTGGAAGACTTTAGTATCATAAACTTTTATATTCTAGTTGGCCCTTTAAGCTAGGTCTTCTATTCAATAATACTTTCACGACTATGCCATGCATTCTCCCATGGATTACTAGTTAGGCCTCTACCATGTCAAGTTTACACGTTGAACTCACTGGCATGTTCTCTTAGCTGGTTTTCAGGTAGCAAATTTGAAAATGCAAACCTTTCGTGTTGTATAGAATAATTGCACAAAAGACACTGTACTCGAAGACCTTTAATTTTGTTTTTTTTTTTTTAACTAATATTTTTGTTACTATCAAATAATCTCTTAGAATCTCAATATCGTGTCAAATAACTTTTTGAAATTTCTCCCTCTTGACGTGGGATTAGTACATGGCATAATGAAACTCGAACTAAACTAGCTAAATTCATGTACTAAGTTTAATAGTATTAGTATGAATTTCTGAAACTAAACTAATAAAAGAATTAAATTATTAAGTGACAAATGAAGATAAAAAAAATAAATTTTAATAATATAACAAATAATTCATTAAAATTTTAAATTTATTTAAAAGTATGAACTTATAATTATAAATATTATAAATTATATTCAATCTTTATGTTTTAACAAAATAAAACTTTTATGCTACAATATAGTACTAATAGGTTTGAAGTTCTACCATTGATGTTTCACCCAAAAATTTGATCTTGACGACGAGGTAAGGTACTCTTATATATATATATATATATATATATATATATTAAGCTTAAGAATTATGGAATTTTACACCCATTTTCGAATAAAAAAATTGAACAAAAATTTTCATATGCTTTGCAATTAGCATTATTCAACTTTATTTAACAGGATTGAAATGGAGGTTCCTCTACCATGGGGGTCTAAAATTTGTAACACACACTTGCGAATAATTTCTCTCCTGGATATATTCACTTCTTGCCCTTTTTTTAAGCGCATCGCATTCACCAGCTGTTTATCCATGCCGACTTCATACCTGGTTTTAAAATATTAATCACATTCCTTGCCAAGAAAACATTAGTTAAATTACAAAGGGAAAATCCTTAGAAGAATTTTCGAATAGTTAAAAATTTAGATTTAAATTTTTAAAATTTAATATATATATATATATATATATATATATTTAAAAAAATGTGTGAATAAAAAAAATATATTCATTATACAATTCAATGTTTAATGAATATTTTAATTAAAAAAAATTACAGATTAGAAAGTATCCTTTAGAATTCTCATGTTTAGAATATCCAAGTAAACCTGTTTGGTTTAGTGTTTACCCAGTTGAAGATTGAACCGCCAACTTGCGCACAAATTGCAATGATTTTGAACCCATTTTTCTACTCTTTCACTGTAAGCAAAAGTCAAAACAACATCCAAAAATTTCCCATGCCAATCGTCTTCGTCGCACAAATATTTGAACAGGAAACTTTTGTTTGAAGATACATAAAGATAAACAGTATGGCTCTCCCAACTTGCGACGTGGAATCATAAAATTTTCTTGGACTTCATTTGTTTTTTTTTTTTCACTAAAAAAAAAAATCTATTAATTTTAAACTTTACAACAAAAATAATTCTCTTAATTTTCGTAAATTTTATATCTTTTTCTAAAATCAAGATTTTAAATTTTAAAACTAAAGATATAAATTCTTATTTTCATATTTAAAAAAAAAAAAAAAAGTTGACACGACGACCCTACATCTAACCTAACCTAATACGAAGAAGCATTCCACTCGTGATTATCATACACATAATAGGAAAAAAAAAATCACTGTATTTGTATGATAATTGAAGCTTATAGAACTTCAAAAATGAGCCCACAAGACAAATTTAACTCGAAAAACGCTGCGTAGATGGATGCAATGCATAAATTTACAACAACGTCATAAATGTATTAAATAAATAAATATATATATATATGTATATATATAAATCAGTTGACGTTTTTTAAAATTATATGTGGGGTCCAGGGACCGAGCAAACTGGCAAAAGACATTGAAGGCGGCGTGAAAAGCGAGCTTTCCTTTCTTGAGGAGTCTCGCTTTTTTCTTTCGTCCTTTTCTTCTTCTAAGCTGTGGGCCCCCACGCGCCTCTCTGTTTTTTTAACTTTAGCTTCTGCTTTTGCCTTTTTTCTTTCTTACGTCACATCCGTCCTTAGCCACGACACTCATTCATTCTCACAACATCACCTCTTTTTTTGGCTGACTAGGATGCCAGCTGGCACCGCCTGTCATACCCCTTTTTTTTTCATTCTCGTCACCTCAAGCGAAATATGAAATGAAATTTCTGTACCAAATCTTGAACAAGACTTCGGATATCTTTCGTTTCCACACACACACACACACACACACACACACAATAGTTATTATAAAATTACTTTACTTACGTTTATTTTACATTAAAACAATTTGCATTCATAAAATTCATGCAAAATGTATTATACCAATATTTTTGAGATTCATTCTCATATTACAATACAAAATTTAAAGAAAGAGGCAATGTGTGTGTACCCTGAGTGGAACAGAGGCACGAAATGCATAATGAATTACAAGATATGAGCTTCTCAGAAAATGATGTTGGCCCAAAGATACCGCAGCTGGGGATTGCTTCTCTCTAAGATAGACTTCAATATTGTTCCTCCTCCATCCATCTAACGAAATAAAATGGGTGAAAAATGAATACAAAGATGGCATAAAGAATTTTACATATCGTAGCAGCCCCTCGAAATAATTTTAAAAATCACATAATATTAACGGGTCAAATCTAGTATTAAACCTTCGAGCATTGGTTTAATTGGCAAAACTGAAATATGGCTTCCAAACATTGGATAGGTCATGAGAAAATAACTCATTATAAAAATTTTTCATGTAGGAAAAAATAACTAACTATTAACTAGAAAAGAAAGCTACGTTCAAAATGTGTAAAAGAATATTTGTAATTCGTTAATTCATTGATATTTAGTTTTTAATTTTTGTTTCTTAAATAAAATGAGAAGGTAAAAATATATTTATAATTATAAAAAAGAAATTGTGTTGTTAAATACACAATATAAGATAGATTAAATTATTATACTAAAAAATATATATATATATATATATATATAATAAAATTTAAAATTAATAAAAATTATTTATTATTCTGATATTTTATAAAATTATACAGATATTTAAGCTTATTAAATATATTGCCGAGTATTTAAATTCGTGGTCTTATAATAACAATACTTTAAATCAGTGCACCACAGTTTTTGGTTATTCGAAAATGAAAAGAGGAGATATCCATCAAATTAAATATTTGAAAAAGGCAGAACAAAAAAGGTTTAAAAAATGGGAGCTCTGGTCCTTCACGTTCTTTATGCTTTAAATTTATCAGGCACCTTTTCTGAGAGAAGGTTTTGTGGACTTTAGAGAGAGGTAGAGGGAGGGAGAGACAGAGAGAGAGGGAGGGAGGGAGGGCAGTCTCTTTCCACAGCTTTTCACCCAAAAAAGAGCTTTTCTTTTTGCCTCTTTCGTTTCTCTCGTTTCTTTCAATCTTTTTGACATTCATTTTGCTATTTCTATATGTGCTTTTGGTGTTCATCTTCAAAGCTTGTAAAGATTATACCTTCGATACAGAAATGAGCGGTGCAGATATGCTTCGGTCCAAAGATCCAGCTTTTAAGCTCTTTGGCAGGAAGATCCCGGTACCTGATACCCAGATTCCGGCCAACGCTGAATCCAAGGTGCGTATACATATTTGTATGCGAATATAATTGGTTATTTATTATCCATCTCTTTCTGTAATACCCATTTTGGTATTGTGTCTGTTGAATTGTTAAAAGTTCTGGGGTTATAGGTTTTTAGCGAGGTTTTAATGGAAAAAGAGAAGCTTTGAACCCGGGCATGTTAGTTAAAGTAACCAGCTGAGTTTTGAGATTGATTCTGAAATTTCTGTGTCCCTGGTTTTGGTCAAATATCTGCTGTGGGGCTGTCTTTGAGCTCAGATGGTCTTGTTTGCTTATCCAAACAATAAGTTCTGGAACTTTGGACCTTATATGAAAACCTTAAAATGATTTGATGACATGTGCTGTTTTATTCATGCTTTTGGGGCTCCCAGAAGCTGATACGAGAACTTGAAAATTGATTTGGATGTTTTAAAGTTTTTCTAGTTAAAGATTACGGATATTTGGATGCTTTTTCCAGAAATATTTGTTACTATTTGTGCTATGTTCTGTTTCAAGTTTCCAATGTTGTAGATAAGGGAAGGGACTTTCTTTTTGTGCCCTTTTCTTTCCTCTAGTGTTTCATATAATTGGCTTTTTAATCTTTTAGAGCTCCTTATTTATTTGTTGAAAGATGATAGTAATGCGATTTTTATACCATTGGGAGGAACCAGACCCTGAAATAAAGTTTTTTTTTTTTTTAAAAAAAATTTGTCTCTTGACATTTCCTTGTGTAGATCTTTGTTTGTGTAATAGACGTTATGTGGAGATAATTTCACTTTAAATTGGTGTCTTAAATTTATGGTGACTAAATTCATAGCTTCTCTACTAACTTGCCCTTTCTCCTTTTGTCTGATATTTTGCTTTGTTTCACTCACCACTTCTAAATATCTCTTAGCGTTGATTCCATATGCATGACAAGTTTTGAGTTGGGTGGTTCTCCAGTTGTCAGTGACGATAGTTTTCTATTACTCAGATGCTACTCTTTGCTCTTTTGCATCAACAAGTTACCACGAAATGCTTAATATATTTCCTATGACATGTAAAGCAGGCCAAATTGTTGACCTGATTCCATCGTTCAAATTGTTTGTAATGTTGTACTTGAACGAGGTATCCTCTTATATGATAGTTGGTTATGAATCACTTTTCACATAATTATTCTGATTTGTGATGCGTTCAGTAACAAAGAGAAGGGGGGCAATGAAGGGAAAAACCAAAGGCTTTTCAGTATGTTAAACTGGTAGATGAAAAACACCTTTCAATACATTTAACTGGGATACAATAGATCTGATTTACATGATTATGATATTTTTGTTATTTATTTGTTCTCGGTTACTGTAAATTTATTGTCTTTGCTTCTAATTTGGTCTTTCTTAAATTTTCAATTGAAAACTATGGAGTTTTGCTGTTTTGGTTTGAAATTCCAGGATAGCAGCAATGGCACAATGAAGGTAGAAATTGGTGGTTTAAATGAATATAACTGTAGAGAGCAAGCTAAGTTGTCTGCTTGTGGACAAGGAAAGGAAGACAACCAAGCTGCTGTTAATGCGAATGAGGCACTAGAAAGTTCTAGGCTCAAGGAAGAAAATGCAGAGGCTAATGACTCAAACCAAGAGAAAGTTTTCAAGAAGCCTGAAAAAATTCTACCATGTCCACGATGCAACAGCTTTGAAACAAAATTCTGTTACTTCAACAATTACAATGTCAACCAGCCAAGGCATTTCTGCAAGAATTGCCAAAGATATTGGACAGCCGGTGGAACCATGAGAAATGTCCCTATTGGTGCTGGCCGACGGAAGAACAAGCACTTAGCCTCACAATACTGTCAGATATTAGTGTCATCTGATGGGATGTCTGTTAACAGGGTGGAAAACTCAGAGTCAGCCAATCATCAGCTTATATCATCTGTGGAATCTAAAACTGCATTAAAGCCAACTGCAGGAAATGGTATGCTCCTGCAATTTGGTTCCGAAGCACCTCTTTGCAAATCGATGGAGACCGTGCTTAATCTTGGAGAGCAAAAGAGATGCGTTGAGATGAGTTCAGTCACTTCCACAGATAATGGAGAGGAGCCATCATCATGTAGATCATCCATGACTGCAAACAGTGCTCAGGGAGGTGAACAATCTGAAAGCATGATGCAGAAAGAGCAAGTGAATTTTCCTGGATCTTCTAGCGAGCTCAGAGCACCACAGCCTCTGCCCTGTTATCCTGTTCCTCCATGGGTTTTCTCCTGGAGCCCAAGTTGGAACAATGTAGGTTCCACAGCATCAACACAGCACTCCTCTGGAGAGGCTTGCATAACTAACAGCAATAACCCCAACCAAGTTCAATGGTGCCCAGCACCAATAGTGGCAGTTCCTGGCTTTTGTCCACCAAACATTCCTTTACAATTTGTACCTGCATCATATTGGGGTTGCACGCCAGTTTGGGCTGGAACAGGAAATACCTCACTAAGTGGATCTAATGGTTGCCTTTCTCCATCATCCTCCATTAGCACTGGCTGCTGCTCTGGAAATGGCTCACCAACCCTGGGCAAGCATTCTAGAGAGCCAAACTTTACCGAAGAAGAAAAAGCAGAAAACTGTATTTTGGTTCCAAAGACGCTGAGAATCAGTGAAACAAACAAGTCTTCAAAGAGTTCAAAGTGGGCTAAATCAGATCTTCAACCTGATCAGAAAGATCTGATATCATCAGGTGCTGTCTTCAAAACATTTGCAAGCAAAGCAGATGGAAAGGACCATGTACCAGATGCCACTTATATATTGGAAGCAAACCCAGCAGCTCTATCTCGCTCTCATACATTCCAGGAGAGCGGCTAAACTGTCTGCATTGAAAGTTTTCTTGATACACTTAGGCCACATGGTTTTATTTTACTCGTCCTTTTGGAGGAGAAGGTGCATCAGCTTTCCCGTGGGTGCGTATTGCTCATGCACTGATTCTGATTCACTGGTGTCTGAAGAAGCAAGTTATTGGGCACAAACGGTGCATCATGTTAGCTTTGCTGACAGTGTTCCTCCCCTAGATTTGATTTGTAAATAATAGAGGATTTTGGGTGGCAGGATACAATGTTATTGCAGGTTTCAGCTCACGCAATGATGCATGACACGTCTCTTCTGCTCTCATTCAGGAAAAGATGAGAGGAAGTTCCACTGAAAGTTGTACGTATAATCAATCAAAAATGCTAAACCTTGTTTTCTGAAATTAAACATTCTTTTCTGGAATTCTTGTACTTGTTTGCCATATTTCTGTCATATAAGGTCTAGTCCCTCACATTGTTTCTCGGTTCTTTTGGTGGCTGGAATTACTCTATCCTTCTCGAGGACTTCTGGGGCTGCTGAGTGAAGCTCGACCGAGTTCCTTTTCTATGCTTGTTAGTAGACAAACCAATATCCTCCATTTTGTTAGAAGGGAAAACCTGAAAATGCATCCAAACCATTAAAACCAGCTCTCCTCGAAACTATCAATTTTAAGTTTGTGGACTCAGAGCTACTAAGCTTCTTGGTAGTAGTAGCTCTTTTAAAGGTTTGATATTGCCAGGGTTCAGTTCCACATGATTACTAGCCTCCCAGGTGACAACTAAGATCGCATAGCCTATACATGCATAGGTGCTGCTGCTTAAGTTTGCCATCCTGGAATGTTGGCCTGGGGGGCAAAGAATCCTGAACTTGGACCCCTTTTTACCAATAGAAGTAATTAAACTTGTTGTCTTATAAATCAGCTGCTATTTGCCCACGAAGTCATGGAATTTTTGCAGAATACAGGTACTTTGTCCCACAAATATTAGGATAGGATGGTCTTCTAGTTTCTTAGTTTGTGTACCAGTTACACACTCTCACATATTAAATTGCTTCAAATCCATCTTCATACATCCCCTTCTTGTTTCCAAATTTGACTGCTCACAAAATTTGCTAGGAGACGAGGAATTATTGGATGGCACAACCAAGAGGACTACCAACAAAGCTTTCCAACATTTATCATGTGCTTTAGTGATTAGTGGGTTCAACTACCAACCTTTTCTGTCTTTTTAGCCGCCTCTGTTCAATAGAATCCGAGTGTCGGTTCGTAAGGAGGCGTACTACAGTTGTAAAGAATTTATATTTTTATTTAAAAAATTTTGAATTATAATTATAAAAAGATAAAATAAAAAAATAATATATATAATATATAATTTACATTCTAATAATTTATTTATTTTATTTAAAAATCCCTATTGTTAAAGTGGCAAAGTGCAAAGCGCAAAAGTGCAAAATCTGTCTAATCAAAATAGAACTTTTATCTGCAAATTTTCGCTTTTGTTTCCTTCTTTTTCCAAGGAATGCTAGGTTTGTCTAATCAAAACAGGCCTTTTTCTGCAAATTTTGCTTTTGTTTCTTTCTTTTTCCAAGAAAAGGCTACGTTTCCTAAAGCAGGAATGATTCCCCACTCTCGAGTAACATGTTCTCTTGTATTTTAGCGATCCCCTTTGAAAGCACAGCCCACTAAAGCAGTGACGTCATTTGTCATCATCCCCAATCGGGTGAAGGCAGATTCAATTTGGTGGGCATTTGTGACAGACGAAGCATGTTTAACCAAATGCTGTTTTTCCAAGGATTTCACATCATACAACAATAACAACATGAATAAAGTATTTATTCTAAATTTAAATGAAGTCAATTCTAAATTTTATGTTTTCTATTTCATTAAATTCGAATTGTAAACAAACAGAATTGTAGTATCACATTTCTATCTTAATCATTCAACTTTTGTCCAAACGTCTTCAAGATTCATAACTTCAACTTTGTACCTCGAAGCCATAAGCGATTTGGATGAGAATATAAAAATATATCATATATTAAACTGTAATATGTTATTTTACGCGAAAATCTATTATGTTAAAAAGAAAAAATATATATCTATTATATTTGTAAAAAATTTATAATTAAGTTTTTTAAAAATATATTTTAATAATTAAAAATTTTTATTTTTATATATAGAATTCTAATTTAAAAAGTGCATAATTTATGAAAATAAAAATAATTATTTTTATCATATAATTCATGACCTAATAAAATCTTTTAATAAATAAAAATATGAATTTATAATTAAATGTCAATATGATATCTCTTAATTATAAAATTTTAATATTATATTAAAAGAATAAATTATATAATAAACTCTAATATTCTTGAGTAGTATTATCTATAGCAAAGCACACCCTTCTTAGAGACCCTCCAAGATTCTAATGGAAGAAGAGTGTCAAATTTATGAGAAATAAAAGACTTATCACAGCCTAATGGATCGAAGAAAAAAAGAAAACAAATAAAGAAAATTGCTAAATTGCCCTAATTCCCCCGCTTGATGTGTAGTTTTCACATTTAAGCCTGCCGGTATAAGATCAAATATCCTTCGTATAATATTGGAACATATAGTCTCGACGTACGACATTAGAATTAGCCAATGTATAATATGAGTTGGAATTAGGTTGATTTAATGATTCTTCTCCCTTCCCTTACTTTATGCCTTCTTCTCGGATTTGTTTTTGACTCTCTAGATTTTCTTGCACGGGACCTTGCATTTGTTCATGTGCATTCGGGCCTTCGAAGCTTCTACATCGGCCTCAGCTTGATGTGAGTTGCAATCGCGTTGATTTATTTATTCTTCGCTCCTCTCCTGCTCCATAGTTGTTCTCCTCGAATTTGCTTTAGAATTTTTAGATTTTTTCCGGTTCCTATGCACTAGAATTTGAACTATAGACCTAAAATTAAGAGAGTAACTCTATCATTGAACCTGGTGACTTTTCAAATATTCTTGCATGGGACATCGACTTTGTTTCATGCACGTTTGGCCTTTGAAGCTCAGGCTGCAGTGGCCTCGGCTCGATATGTGCTTTCTCTAAGTAGAGATATTAAAACATTCATGCTAAAGGAGTTTCTATTCACTTCAAAATGAGCATGTGATATAGATTAACACGATGTTATCTGTGAGGGGGGGGGTGTGTTAAAAAAAAACAAAAAAGAGGCGTGTTCGTGGAAATCATTATTTTTTCTCCCAAACAAAGAAAATGTACAAGCTTGACAGCTTTGTCGTTCACCAGAGAAACATCTGGTTAATTAGGTTAGATGCTAAACATCCATCCTATCTTTTTTTGATGATTCAAGCGAAACCCCACATTGTTAGCACGACTTCTATTGCTGCTGTGTTCCCCCTTAGAACCTGGAATTCATGATTTGAACATAGACCATGCACTTAATCCCACATAATCTCGATTTCGCCTTTGCCATTAAGCTAATTATGTGTGGTTTACATCTATCCAATCTATGGGATCAATTGACCGATCAAATTAATCTAGGGCACTGGGATCTTTAGTTATTCTGACTTAAGTATTTGGATATTAAATGTCTCATTTGTTTGACGCAACACTGACATTTAGGCATAAAGGAAGATGCTATATGTATTAAATAAAATCAAAGATTATACACCCGGGAAAACAAAACAAAAAAAAAAAAGTGAATTAATTAAACACAATATTCAATGGTTTGGATGTTAGGACATACATACAGCAAATGGCCAGCAACATTCATTAATGTGATTCCGATCACCCATTTGACCTGCCGCCCTTGATGCCTTCCATGTTACAGGCAATCTTGTTGGGTGCACGTACTGCTGCTCCAGAAGGCATAAGCATCAAGAAAAATACAAAATTAATGTTATTGTTCTACTTTATTAGGTTATATATTAAATAGTAACTGGTTCATTTTCTACTCTATATCTACTAGTCATAAAATGTGCTTCTTCACATTAATTCACAACCCCACAGTGTGCAAAACCTAGATTTCGTTACTCGCAAAAGGGAAGAGAAAGTTTTACTTGTAGTATTTTTCGGTGTTCTTCCCACTGTTTTAGCTGATCTAAAGGTTGGTTCTTACCAAACAACTTGCCCTCGACCGGAGTTAATTGTGTGTCGAGTTATCAAAGATCGCTTCAATGACTGCAGCCTTGTTTCGCATGCACTTTCACGTTGCTTCGTTAGAGTAAGATTTTCACCATTTCTTATTTCTACCATCATGAACTTATACAGTCCTCTAGCCCATAGGGGAAAAAAAAAAAACAAACAAATCTTCAATAAATTCGGAAAAAAAATTTTTATTCACCGGACTATCTTTCAGACTTGCAATGCCGGAGAAATTAGGACAAATTGTCGAGCTTTCAACACCCAGAAGAAAGCAACGGTTTCACCAACGTCGTTGCAGCCAAAGAAGCATATGATTTCAACTGATAATCAACACGAGGCAATGAAGGGCTTGCCTAGGAGAAAAAGGGAGAATCAACAAACCAATGGCTATATAAAATTTATTTGTTATCGTTTGGATTAATTGTCTCCAACTAGAGTTCAAATGATTTATGATTTTAGTGTCGTTTTAATATCATATGACATATTTTACATGACTACTATTAAGAACGACATCTTTCATTTAGTCTTTTAAAAATAATAATAATTATTATAATTTAACATTTTATTTTTATTATTTTTATATCTTTTAATATATTTATTTATTATAAATTCTGATGTATCAATAAAATTATTTATTTATAATAATAATAAAAAATAATAAATTTGTAATGCAAAAAGTTTGGAACATGTTATTCTACAAAATACAAAGGGAAGATGTATTCCTAACCCTCAGCCATGCGGATAACTTTCAGTGCCATTTGTCTAAGATGAAAAATTGAGGACATTCACATCTAGGAATCTTATTGTTGCTTTTTTCTCAAAAAAAAAAAAAAAAAGTTTTTTTGTTTTTTTTTTTTCTCCGTTGAGGGATACTGAAATTGAAGCAAGGGAGCGAAGTGATTTTTTGATTTATATATGAAAGGTGGATGTGCTTATAGCATACTTGAGCTTGCTTCTCGGCAACTCCTTATGTTGTGTTTGACGACCATGGGTATATAGACTATTTGACCCGCTAATTGTAATTGCATCACCCGGCTATGTCAAGCAGCAATTGGTGTACTAGTCCGAGCCCCACCCAACAATATTTGCGAGTAGGGCTCAGTGGCAAGGCCCATCGGGCCAGTCTGGACTCAAATATCTGGCCTGTCAAGAACCGAGGCTATGTATAGAAGTCAGCCTAAACATAACTTGATTTGCTGTCAAATAGATATTTGTTAGGAGGTTTGACTACAGATCAACAACACAGTGTGAGATGTAAAAAAGATGTACAGTTTATTTATTGATTTATATGTTATTTTATTTTTTTATTTTAATAATTTTTTTTATTAAATGGTTTTTCACTCTATTACTCATAAGTTTTTTCGTTTGTTACTCATCAAGTAAAATACATTTGCAAGCCAACAAAAAAAAAAAAAGAAAAAAAGAGCGCACATTGGTCACACGTGTGACGGCAGGCATTTCCTTATACCTGCAACTTACAGAAAATAAATCTAAAAACTTGAATTCCACTAAATAAAATTGTAGATGTCTGTGGGTTGTACCAATTGTGAAAGGGAAATAGGCTCTTATTATATATATGTATATATATAATTATTTTTAATGTTTTTGAAGAAGAAGTTAAACCATCTTGGTGTACACAGGTGCTGAGTCCTTGCAGATCATTGGGCCTGTGGATCTATAGTCTGTTAGTCGGTTGGGCTAGACTGTTAGTAGCGGCATACCCATTGAGTGTTCATAATTATTTGAACTAAATTATTTTTGCTCATCTCATATTAGCGTTACATCATGAACTTGCTTTTGTCTCCACATATTACTAAGGGTTACTTATTAAAAATTGTACCACCTTTGCATTTTGTATCATATTTATCAAGACTTTCAATTATCATCAATTTGTTTGATCATAGGATTTTTTGTGTCAAGTCTAGCACATCGTCACCTTTAAGGATGCTACCTTCGATCTTCTTAAAGATTGTTGCGATTACTCTGTCCAAGTGTTACGTGATTCCGACTTTAAAGAATTCTATTTATTTGTAAACATTAAATATAAAATATGTAATTATCAGTTTACACGCGCGCAAAAACACTCTCTTTAATAGTCTTTCAACAATCTTAAATTCCTGAGTAAATGTAATACAATTCAGGAAACACGGAAGAAAAAGCCTGTCACCAGCAGTAAAGCAACCACAGTGGAGATTCTCTTCACCGTTGATTGAGTAGGCAGTTTTCCATTTGTGGGTTAAGTACGCAAGCCTAGAAAAAGCTTGTAAAGTTGACAGAAGTGGAAACCTACCAAACTCCCATGCACCCATCATACAATACAACAACATTCTTTCTTTCTTCATAATGAGCAACTTCTAACCATTAAGTGTAACCCGCCAGCAGTTCAATCTAAATTATTGATCTATATAATCGGTGAACCTTATTGTGCATAATGCCTAAGATGGGCACCCTTATCCATTTAGTGAATAAACTTACTATTAAATCCCACCCATCGATATTTTATAGTGTCTTTTTTTACTCTTTTTTTTTTTTTTTGAAAGGTAAAATTTACTGATACCGGTCATTGGCTCAAAGCTCAGCTAGCTTTGAAACACACAAAAAACCACGTTCATTGTATCTCTCATACCATATAATCTCACCCAATTACAAAGAACACAAGCAGTAACAACACTCATCACAGGCAAAGATACGCTGTCAGGAACAGGTGTCAACATTCTGGTGTTTTAAGTTTTAGTAATTCAACATCCCAGAAGTTGATTTGTCCCTGAACAGTCGTTATGATTTTAATTTCCTTAAGTTCGAACCATATGCCTCACTACAATTTATCCTCAAAATTAATGTTTATCTTCGTTGAGAAAGAAAACTTTATCGATAGGCCGATCTTATGAGGTCATGATATAACATCATATGCGCTCCCGCCTATGTTCTATATATATGAAAAAAAAAAAAAAAAGACTTAGTGGGATTTATTTGAACTTTTGTTAAATTTCTTTTGGGGCTAATTTAAGGATATATTAATGAGTCACCGACCAACATCTGGTTCTGCTTTTAGGGCACATGTGCGGGAATTTTCCCATTAACTTGCTCGACCTTTGAGGAATGTGTACTATCAGAAACTATGCAGGCATGCGGCTTTGCTTTGTTCCAAATATATATGTTTTGGAGGAGACAGAATATGTAAGTGTTACACTGAACATCGACCCAAAAGCATCCAACCATGCTAGTGCTTATGAGGCAAAAATGATAGGGGAAAAAAAAAAAAGAAAAGAAAAGACAACCAAGGTCCAAATGGACATAAGATTTACCATAATTACTGTTCTACTTGTCAAAAAACAAAAAACAAATATGCAATAACTATTCTTTCCTAACCATCATGTTCACCAAAGCAACCTGTCTGGTTTATCAACTTAATTATTATGCTAGATGCTTTAAAATGTACAATAGGGTGGATACTTTGATAGTGCATGGCAGGAGGAGATGCTGGTTAAAGTGTTCTAATGTGAAAGCATCCTTCTTGAACACAAATTCTTTTTTTTTTTTTTTTTAAAAGAAGAAAACAAGGAAAATCTTTTAAAGGGATTGAAATTTGTTGCGATCCCGATTTTAGAAATTAAAGAACAAACTTATAATCTATGATTTGCGGAGACCAAGCAAAATGATTAATATTGAAGAATGAGCCAATTGTTGGGGTTCCTTCTGTGTTGACTAATTAATGAACTTTGAAGCTGTTGTTCCAAAGAAGAATAATAATAATAATAATAATAATCGGCTCCTCTTCATGTTGTTTAGGCAATAAAATTAGAACTCAATTGCATTCATATTGTACGTGCAATTTACAGTGAAGAATAGTTGAGCCGCTCCCAATCTCCCCCGACAAAAAAACTAAAAAAGTTTAAACCTTCAAAATTATAATAATGGTGTTCTCTGCATATGATGAGGCACACAAGATCCTAATGATAGAGGATGAGATTATAAAAAGATGGAGGAGATACTTTGACAACTCCTTCAATAAGAACGATCAAGGTAAGTCTAGTGACTTTAGTGATCCGAAGCGTTATAACCGAACTAGGCGAGTCATTTTATCACTACATTGTCTGGCCACATTGATATGCTTTTATGGTGAAACAGTCTCATAATATTTTTTCGAAAAGGTATATATATATATATATATATATATATATATATATATATATATATAATTTATTTATTTAAACAAGAAAAACAGAAACACTCGCTCGACATCGAAAAGACTGTACTCATCTGCTTGATGACATGATTAAGATGAAGGGCATTTAATAAAATTGTCGACGTGTCTGAGAGAGCTCAATATCTATTGTGAAGGCTCGGCTGCACATTTAATAGGCACATTTACTTCCTTCAACCGCCGCTAGCCTACCCACCGCCACCCGATTGTTGGGGCATGGCCCACCACTCGTATTAGTAGATCTCTTCCATATCTGACTAAAGTAATTGCAAATTTGACTGTGCACTTCAACTAGTCGCCCTGAATTTCTTTTTTTTATATAGGGAAAATGCATCAAAGGAATTCGAATTGGAGTCAAGTGCATGAAAAGCATGCAGGATAACCACTAAGCTCCTACTTCGAGTAATGGGTGAATTTCTGTCTCTTACACATATGGACATGTAAATAATCAAAAACAATTACATGAGTGATTTAATCATGTAGCGTACACGCCATGTGTTCGAAGTTTAAGCCAACCTTTGTCACCCCTTTTCCTCCTTTTGTTTATAATATAAAAAGTAATAAATAATTTCACCGTTTCTTGACCATTTATTTGGATTCTCTATCTTTTATATTATTGTTTATGTAGTCTGACTCAACTTTCCATGCAAGCCCCCTCACATGCACTTTGGCCAAGCCGAAAACCCTAGCCAGCTTTGTCCATCTTTCACACATTACCATTTGACCACCCCTGTGTGAATTTTTTTCCATGCAACCTTTGTTTTGATCAATAAAAGTGTGCAAGGTTTGGCAGGTTATTATTGTGTCCAGACAACATTGTTGGGTTCAAACCCAATAATAAGATAGACAATGTCATTTGTACCTTAACGAATCTAATAAATAAGTTATATCAAATGCTACTTACATCTAATTAAATAATTGCATATTAAATGTATTTAAAGAATTGATTGTAACTAATTATTTTATGATAAAGTATCTTGCTATTGTATCAAGAGATATAGGATCAATTTCCACATACACCTAAGAATTGGGATGGGAGGAATTACAGAAAAGAGAGCGTTTCTCGTTGTTTTGTAGCTAATGACTTATTAGGATACAGATCAACCAAAAGAGAACTAATTGTTAATGAGGTTTAAAAAAACAAAAAAAAAAAAAAAAAGCTACAAATTTGGTTAATTGACCAATCAATCCTAACGTATGGCGCTGAACTATAGTTACCCGAATAATCAGACGAATGAAAAATAGATTTTAATTATGGTTTTTAGTTTTATAAAAACATTGATTAACCATATATACGTAACGAATTGAGTTGCTATACTATGCATTTTTTTAGTTTTTTTTGTATTTATAATGAAAAATAATACTGATGAAAAGATGTACATTAAATAAATGTCTTTGAATTACTTTCATATATTAAATACCACTTATTTATATTATATGTAACAATAATTGATAATTTTTTAAAAACATATAAAAAATTATATTTATGTCATTCAAACTGCTACTTTATTATTTTTTTTTTATGTATTAAGGTTAAATTTCAATCATTATAGTTTCTGTTTTGGTTTGTAAAATGGTCGAACCAAAATCAGTCGGTTCACAAATGGACCCTTAATTGTTACATAAGGTTTCACATATATCTGTGAGTAAAATGCATAATTTTGTTTTCAAATATATTTAAAATACTCAATAATTAGGGAATACTAGCATTATACTATTTTCACATATGAAAATTGTCGCTTAATGTCCATTTATCGAAAAAAAAAATATTATTTATTTTGTCACTATCAATGTATACAGTAATTGATGCACTTAAAAAACATATAAATGTACTGTAATTTATATTTTGTTAAGGGAAACACGCACGTTGATGGAATGGTACCTACCAAGTCAATTAAGGCTTGTCCATGGCATATGCTTGTGGGTAAGTCCTCCCATCAAAAGAATGAGAGATGAGAAGATTGCAGAGAATTCCCAACAAAATTGCTGGAGAGTAAATCGTCCTGCACCAGTTCAATATTCAAATAGAAATATGCTTGAGCAAATGAAATGAAATTGTGTCCATCGAGTATATGACTTTTATGTTGATATTTAGTTTTTGGTAGGATTAGCCAAAGAACCCACATATGCATACAACTTTTTTTCAAATGACCCCTATTTGACTAATCATGGTCTCAATAAACTAAGCAGGCCAGGTGTAAGGCAGTTGACTTCTTAAGAGCAAGTTAATTGTTACATTTTTCAAATTCGGTAAACACGTGATGACCAAGGTCGTTTTTTGTAATTTCACATGCTGAAAATTGCATACCATCATCCCATCATATATTCTCACCTCCGCTCCAGCATTCCTCCTTGTGTTTGTGTGCCTTTGTTTTTCTGCTATATTATTTTAAGACCTAGGTTTTAGCAGCAACAGCATTTCTTTTTTGATTTTCGTCACAGTAATGGAAGATAACCAAGGCCAGGACCTTAATAGTCCAAGCAACCATGGCGGCACAGAGAGAAGTGAACCGGTGAGGTCAAGGTGGACTCCAAAGCCCGAGCAAATCTTGATACTTGAGTCCATCTTCAACAGTGGCATGGTAAACCCACCAAAAGACGAGACTGTGAGAATAAGGAAGCTACTTGAGAAGTATGGTTCTGTTGGTGATGCAAATGTTTTCTACTGGTTCCAAAATCGAAGGTCAAGATCTCGCCGCCGGCAGCGGCAGATGCAAGCTAGCCTTGCAGGAGGAGAGCAAAGGAATCAACAGGCACAAATACCATCTGCCGGTGGCGGCGGCAGCGGCGGCGGCGGTGCAATAATTCAGTATGAAAGTGGTGGCAGTAGCGGTAGTACTTCTAGTGGGACTGCAAATTCTCCTTTTATTGCAGCCCCATCTTCTTATCTTGTTGGTCCATCATCTTCTTCTTCTTCTTCTTGTGGAGCTTTCGGTGATGATGGTGTAGAAAGCCTGTTTTCCATCTCTAATCAAGTGGGGTTTCAGGTAATGGAGCAGAGCCCTGGCATACCCTCAGTTTTGTGCCCATCAGGGACTTCTAACTTGCACCACCAAACTGGTAAGTGCAAGCCCAAGTTGTTCTCTTGACTCTTGACATCTTCTCTTGATGTTGTCATGGTGATTTTCACTTCCCCATAGACTCAACTTTTGCGTCTTCTTATGTCTAAATGGTTCTAATCGGTTATAGATGAATCCTATGCAGCTAATTAAAGGGTATTAGTATCTAAAGAATAACAGTGCTACAGAATCAACTGTAACTGGCAACTTTTGAGGGATGTGACCGTAGTCATGTTTTATTATGTTTCAATTTGTACTTTTCTGTGTGTAGCAATGGTCCCCCCACCCCCTTCTTACACAGTACCTAGAAAAATTCTGCACCAAATCTTCAGTCTCTCTTGGACCACACTGTTATGCAGTCCCCTTTTGTCTTAATTACTGCCAGTTAATTTGTTTATTGCATGAAACAACTGGAAGATGGCACTGATTGGAGCTCAAAGAGCGAGCATTGAGATTTGAGAAGTGATTGGAAAATAAATAAGTACACTTTCTTTAATTTTTTGTTTCCTTTGCTTTACTACCATCACCTCTCTCTCTCTCTCTCTCTCTCTCTCCCCCTGGGTGAAGTAATAGAACATTACTTGTTTTAGTTTGGTTTGAGAAGCTGTCTTTCTTAAAGAGGGAGACAGGCGTTAGCTAGCGAAGTTGCATATTACCAGCTGCCACAGTTGCTTAGTAGGCAGTAACATTGGAGGCTGGGGATAAAGAACAATGAATAATTTTCCTGCATTATGTTAATTCAATCGAGTTGTGAATGCTCTTGTTCAGGATTGATCACAGTTTTCATCAATGGGGTGCCAACTGAAGTACCAAGGGGGCCACTTGACCTGAAAGCCATGTTTGGTCAGGATGTAGTGTTGGTCCACTCCTCTGGGCTGCCAATACCCACTAATGAATTTGGGTTCCTAATGCAAAGCCTGCACCATGGTGAAAGCTACTACCTGGTATAAACATCTCCTGAAACTATTTAATTTTGGGCTTCTAAACTCAGTCCTCTCTCTCTCTCTCTCTCTCTCTCAAAGATTTGCCTTCAGATTGATTTCATATTCACCTATGTTTTCTTCTTTTATTCTTCATCAACTCAGAAATGGAGGCTTAATGGTAATTATGGCCTAAGTAGAAGTTTGCTTTTGAGATCATTTAATTTAGCCCATGCCCATTTTTCCATCTTCAAATTTGGTTAATGCAACATTGCCTAATCTGCTTCTCAAAAGAGTTAAAAACAAAAAAACAAAAAAACGCATTGCCTAATCTGGGTAGGAGGAAATTTCTCGAATTTCGATGACAGGTACCCCCTCCTCCCACCCCAAAAAAGGGTCTGAATACATTTTTGTGGGGTTTAAGAATCCTAGATGATATCAGTAATTGTACTTTATTAATTAGCTGCATGATTCCAATACTGTTTAATACTTTCACTAAATTATTAGTTTGAGAGGGGCATTGTGGTTTCCACGGTCAATTTAACTGATCAGCAATCTCTCTCTCCCTCTCTCTCTCTCTCTCTCTCTCTCTCTCGTTTTTGATAAATTTACATTTTTTTTTTCTCTCATTGATTCATGCAGCATATCAAGGAACTCAATTAGATATCGGACTCTTTGTTGCAGGTTTCAAGACCAACATAAATTGGTGTTAAAGCTGGACTGAAGAAGAGAGATATGAGCATCCTTTATGTTGGTTTTGCAGAATATATTATGGTTGGTTTCAACTATGATGGAATGCAGGACAAAGAAAGATATTTCTACTCCTACATAGTTTATTTGGTTTTAATATGTTCTTATTCCCTCGTCTCTTTGCTTTGTTTAATGTTTGTAATTTTACTACCCTTCTTCCACATGGAGTTCTCCAAAGTCGGTCTGTATAATTACAGGAACCGCCTTTTGAAAAGACAACTTATCGCCTAAATAATTAGCAAAAAATATATTCCTTCTATAATTACATTCTGCAAATTTCTTTTTAATTGGTATTTAATTATCTCCATGGATAAAACAACAAGAAGGGATTCGATTCAGATATCGATTGTCAAATGTTGTGGTCTAGTGTTAGAGGTTTGAATGGTTTTACATAAATTCATGGGGTCTGCCTCAACAATGTGTCGTACAGCTAAGTATACATCCTAAATATGAACAATTATGAGAATAATAGGTCATATTATGAATTGTGAATGCGCTTCTTCAATGGATTTAGGTATGATGTACACACGTGAGAGAGAGAGAGAGAGAACATAGTACACATTTAGACCTTAATAGTCTGCAAACTTGCCAAATTACAGAAATTTTGTTAGTAAAATCAACATTACACGAACATATAGGTAAAACGAGGATACTATGAAAAAAAAAAACATAAGAAATAATTGGTCTAAGGTTTTTTTTTTTTTATCTCTTTTGTCTATACTCACTATTTGGTGGTTTGGTCCTATTCATATAATTAATCTAATCAAATAAGCCCATTACTAAATTTAACTCATTTAATCTAGTTTCATTAGACACGCGGCATGTCAAAAATATAAAAATCTAATATTATTAAAGTATAAAGACCTAACCAATGAATTGCTTAAGGTCTCGAGTTTTAGTTGTAGTAAGTGTCAATTAAATTAAAAATAAATAAAAACTAATCTCTATAAATTTTTTATTTTTTACTTTGAGTGTTTAGGTAAATTGATATTTTAATGTATTTATCTAATATAGTATTAGAAATTTATAACTAAGATTTCTTGTATTTAAATTATATTTCTCTCATATTTAATTATGAATTTTTCTCGTGAAGATGACCTTTACGATGAAATCCCATAATTCTACCTTAATTAAATGTTTTCTCTAGGTATTTTTCTCTTTTTGATGAATTCTCTCTCTTAATATATTCCATAAAAAAGTGAAAACTACCACGGCCAGAGTGGTGTTAAACAACTCAAAATTTGCTCAAAAGGATTCTTGTCAACCCAAAAGATTCTCTTGTTATTTTCTCCTAAAGGAGGAAAAATTGAACCCGAGACCGTTTGGACTCATGGCACAACTAAAGTTTTAGTCCCAATTCTATGCATTCTAGTGAAAATTACGGGTCCTTGAAAACTAGGGTATCGATTACTAAACCCTTCGAGTTGCTGTTTTGTATTTCTGAAAAAGTTATGTTCAATCTCTGAGTTACACCAAAAGAAGTGAGAAATTACATTGATGTTCATTCAATGCGTCCAAAACAACAGTCGTTTGCTCATCATCATCACTCATGATCAAGAATCTATATGTTCCATTCACTTTTCACGAAATTATGGCAAATTTTATGATGTGGTTGCTGGAAACCCGGATGGAATCGATGGGATTGACCCATGACAGTAGATGCACGCATCAATTACATTGACAGATCCTTTTAGATAACCTCGAACATGTGCAAGCTATCACAAGCAAACTGCCTTTCTAGTAGGAATAGGAAGAGAAGTTTAAAAAAAAAAAAAAGGAACTTCCTGCATTTGCCCGTCTATGCATATGGATGCTTTTTTTATTTTATTTTTCAAAATGGGACATAATGTAAGGGAGAAGAGAGCTCAAAATGTTACATCTTGTCATACTAAAGATTTTGGATAATTTTTCTTGCATGTCAAAATTGATGCCACAAGCAATCTATCTTTGGATGAACGGACGAACAAACAAAAAAAAAAAAAACAAAAAAGAACATTAAGTATTATAAAATGTGTTGAAAAATGCTCCAACCGTAAAGATTGAGATGGTCGGTGCATGGCATAAATTGGTCGAGAAAAGTATTCGTGTATGTAAAGGAAAAATATTTATATTTTAGTTCTTTAGACTTTGTACTATTTTAATATTTTGTTGTATGTACACATTTAAATTTTTCTCCACAGAAAAAAGGTTCTGACTAGACCAATATTTGGATGTTAAACCACCACGATCAATCCAAAAAAAAAAAAATCTCTTTTTATACTTAACTATTAAAATTTTTAAAATTCGGAGTTGAATGGTTTCTTAAAATTTTTAAAAGTTTGTCAATTTCTTCATTATTAGCTTTAATTTTAAACACTTATCACTTTGCAGTGATATGCGGTGTACCTATCCAAATGCCTCTTTTTTGCAAGATTCCTCTTCGGCGGCCGCTGATATGCAGCAATAAAAGTCTGCACATGAAGTTGGTGCTCAAAGTTAAAGGGGGAAGAAAAAAAAAAAAAACCAAAAAAAAGCCGACTGTTTTGAATAGTTGTCTAGAATTCAGGCAACAGTACTCAGATGGCCACATATTATTTAAAGTGTTAAAAGTTAGTTTCTTACTTCATGTACGACACATTTTACTGATTATTACTTTTTAATGATCATCATGTGAGATGATTGTCTAGATTAATATTAATCCCCGTGGGAAAGCACTAATTAAAGTAACAGTAGTTCGTTGTTTTAAAGAAAAAGAGAACCATAAAAATAAAAAATGGGGTACATGAGGCTAGCTAGGGGTGACCCAGGTTACGATTAGAACCCGAAATCAGAAAATGAATCGGTTAGGTTAAGATTTGTGCTCTTTTTGGAGCCAAACCTACAAATGAATTGGACTACAAAAACTCACCGGTTCAAAAATTGGATGACGTTTTAAAATGTTCTTTTGGGGAAAACTGAGCGCCCTAAATTTGTTCAATTCCCTTTTCTGAAAATCGAAGCATCAGTTCAACCCCGGAAACCGGTCTGAAATGAAACCAAACTTAGATCGGAAGGCCTAGCCGCACATTACCAAGAATAATCGCGCATGAATTTACAAAATATTATTAACTTGGTTCTATAACTGCTTTTATATGCCATATTTTAAGAATTGATGAAACTTCATACATGGCCGGTGCCGGGATGCCCCCATTGAATCCAAGTCTCAAACCCCAATGATGAAAAAACTAAAGACAATCACCGGCCAATATTACCAATCCAATGAAGACGGATGTCTGCTGATCATTAATCAAGACATTTTATTTAGGGGCACAATATCTTAGGCGTGTATTAAAATTTGAAGCCATAGTTTTGATATTTGGAAACCCTAATCGGCCGACAGCTTTTTCGTATCTAAGCAAATGTGTAAACTGATGCTTCAATCCCTGATGCTCCAACCTGTAGTGGGGTTCTAGATGTGCCATGCAGTAATTCGTATTGGTCAGGTTGTGCTATACGGACAGCATGTGCTCCTGTGAGTATTTCTACTATCAAAATTAAAAGGACAAAAGGAAATTTTGTCTTTAGTAACCCAATTCAAATTATAATAAAAAGAAATACTAGTTGGTAATACTTATTGATACACATAATAAGTAAACCAAAAAAAAAAAAAGATTAATTACATTTTTTATCACAAATAAATAAAATTTAAGATAAAAAAATGTTTTATTCTCTTCTTATATTTATTATATATGTTCCAATAAATTTTACATGTAACCGATCAAGTAAATTTGTCTCTCAAGTGCATTTATTAAGATTAGTGATAAAATTTATTAGACATGAAGATATTTATAATATTTGGTCGTAAATTTATTTGTAACCATGGATTGTATGGGATAGGTGAATGCTCTCAAATTTAAATCTCTTGCATTGGTATTATTTGGTTATGTTTTCTTGTCCTTCTTCTTTCCCGTTGCTAGTGTGATCATTTTTTTTAAGACTGGTAGAGACTATAGTCAGTAATAACTCATAAACTATACTAAAGATTGACTTTATTTCTCATAAATAAGATTTTAATTAGATTTTAGTAGTTAAGATAATTGAGAGTCGAGTTATACAATTTATTATCGCCTGTAAAAATTAAATGATCAAATCCACCCCTAAATTTCCCCCTTTTGGAAATTAAGAATTTAATCTTTTCCTTTTAGCAAAAATCAACCACTAGCTTTATAAGTATTAGTTTAAATCAACACATTGTGCACAAATTTAACGTCTTAGCCTTCTAAGTTCATATGTTAAAAAAAAAAAAAAGGTTGTGAAATCTATAAAAATTTAAAAGAAAAATTATTTCATATTATATAACATACCACTTAATAAACATTTTATGTTTTAATGAAGAAAGAGTAATTCTATATTTTTCGATTAAGTCGACTAATCCAATTCACTTAAGGGCACAATTAGTCATGCGTAATACAGTGAAGGCCAATTGGGCCGGGTAGCTCAATAGACAGTAAAGTTCTTCATTGTGGACCCAATCCATACCCGTTTGGATTTTTTTTTTTTTTTGGAAGAAAACACCGATTGGACATCTGAGCCCAAAAGAAAAATTTTGGGCCGAGGTTTTGGCAGGGACTTATCGAGGCAAGGCAGCGATAAAATATTTGCAACCTTGCTTCACTTGTTTCGCCTAAAATGGATTTGCATAATTTTAATTTTATTTTTAGTCATCAGAATATTCAGAATTCTCATTTTAACAAAGGTTGTTGTGCAGACGACTTCAATGGATTCTGGGGAGTGAACAAATAATTTCGGGAAAAAACGAAATCTACTCGTGCTTTTGTGTGTATGATGTACAAGTTGAGATTGAAACTACATGGTAGTTGTTGTTACGTATCCTGTCATGTACAAAAATTGCAACATCAAGAGAATTTAATATGTTTGTGTACTATAAAATCTAATGTTGCAGTTATTTTTTTTTTTTTATAAAAAAAATATTTTATTGCGATTTTTGTCATGTTTAACAAAAATAAATATTAGATTTCAAAATTTTAAATACTTATTGTGTGACTCATAAAATGGTATCACGCTAACATTATTTTGATTTATTTCTGTCTAATTCCCTCTGAGCGACATAAAATATTTGTTCGATTAAATGGTTGTGGAGGGCAACCTCTTCCTTGGCATCTTTCAAGAGGAAAACACATGATTTTTTGTAATCTTTGAAATCCAGTGTCGGGTTTCAGGGCAATAACTCCTTGTAAAAATATTATGAATTTTATTTTTTCAATTATTTACGGAAACTTTATGCTTATCAACAAATCTAGGGTGCCTCAAACATAACAGAATGTGCAAAAGTGTCTCCGTGGCATCCTAACCTAGAATGTCCTGTCATGCATAGCGCCACATAATCAAGAAAAAAAAGAAAAAAAAAAATCTGACATGTAACCCAAAAAGAGTTTGCAATGTTGCAAACGACTTGGCTCCATTTTACACCAGCCGTATGGCCTAACAGTAAAGTAAGTGAACTCTTCGTTCTTACCGTCATAATCGAATGTTGGTGTTAGTGGGGAAAAAAAATAAAATAATAATAATAAAAAATAAAAATCAGGGGTAAATACATGGCAAGGCCAAGCCCCATCCATTATCAAGCCCAACTGCAAAGGACATTCGAACGTGGTTCGTGCGGAGCATGGAGCATTTTCATGGTGCCAACATTTTTGTCCTTTTCACTGCATTTCTTTTCCCTTTTAAAGCTTATTTTCTTCAAGAAATCGCACTCTGTGCGATCACTCGACTTTATGACTGGTCTGTTAAAACTGAATAAAGTAGCTTGAGGTGAATTAGAAATTAATTATAAGCATATTAAACCCCCCAATTGCATCGCTAATTAACTCCAGATAACCCAACCAAGAACGTTAGTTAAGTAGAAAAGCACGATACTAGGGCAAACTCATAGAAAGACCCTTCATCGACGGAAAATAAACACTTTGTAATTTTATTGCGATGAAAAAATCGATACTTTAGACCTCATCTTTTCAGTAAATTATATCAAAATAATAATAATAATAAAATTATTGATCGCCGAACAGTGATACGTATGGGACTGATCGCAAGTCAGCGGACATGGCGTATATTACACAGTGCCCCACTTGGTGCAGCATTTAACTAGTCGGCCATGAATGGACCACTAACTCGATAATCATTAGTTGGCACTTCATTCGGCATGTGTCGAATCAAAAAAAATCTAAAGAGCATAAACAAAACCAAATAAAAAACAAGTAGTGCATTAATTTTGAAAACACATGGTCCTCAAAAGCACACCAAGAAAATCAACCATAGGCTGAACCATTGAAAAAATCATTAAAAATGGGTGCTGGGTTCATTGAAATTCAAGAGTCATGATCGCGAGAGAAAAACAGCCGAACTTTCAATTTGCCCCTCCTCTATGTCTCTCATGCAAAAATTCCATAACATTACAGAGAATTACAGAGTTCATTAGAAACCATAGCCAGTGTGTACCAACACTGTGGCTATGCTGTCTAGGGACCCATTTATCCTTCTTTCTTTTTAACTATTAACATATATATATATATACATATAATTTATCTTAAAATTCTCAATTTTAACATATATATATATATATATATATATATTCTCAATTTTTCAAAATTTTTGTCTGAGTTTTTTATTTTTTAAATTTATTTTAAATGATATTTTTATTTGGTTAATATATAATTTTCAATAATTTTAACAACTTTTTGTTTAAAAAATTAATTAATATAATATTAAATAAAAATTTATAAAATTTAAAATTTAATTATACAAATTTATAAAAAATATATAATTTTTTATAACTGATTACCGTGGGCTGCTCCCTCCCTCTTTCTCACTTCTCCTATTCCTTTACCTTTTTGTTCGTGTTATTCTTTTTTTTTTTTCGGTTTTTCCTTCCTCTAAAAGTAACTGTACACTGAGGCCCACTTTTTTTTTTTTGTCTTCTTTTCTATCAGAGTTAACCAATGCCCAATCATGGCTTTTCTTATATTTTCCCTTTATTTTGAGTTTACCAAAAAAGGGAATTTGTTGGGACGGAGGCCCCCTCGAGGGAGAGAGCTGGAGGCCCCCCCGAGGGAGAGAGCTGGAGGCCCCCCTCGAGAGAGACAACTGGCTCAAACAAAAAAAAAAACCCCGACAAACAAAAGGAAGAGAGAAAGTTGATCGGAAGCAGAAGGGGGCCTCTGCCCTCTAATTGCGGCCTTAACAAAAAACCAACTTCTCTCCTGTAGTTCCGACTCCAAGGAAGTCAATAAAAGACATCTTGATCTTCTTGTCAATATTCCCATTTTCATCGTCACCAGAGAGGGAGGGGTCGATCCTCTTGGTTCCAACTGACTCGGATGCAGAGACTTCTGAGTTTGAATCTGCATGACCAGATTGGTCCACAAGCATAGCCAATCCCATAGGCCCAGTTTCGTAAAACCCACTTTCACTGACATAGAACTTGCCGAAATCCCCATTTCCTCTTGTCGGCTCCTTCTCTGTAACTATAAGCACACAAAATTCATTGGAAAATTTAATTAAACAATCGAACAAGGCCACGGACATAAACGATACAAAAAGGTTAGAGGGACGAGGTGTTGGACGCGGGAATCCGAGACTGGCTCATACATACACAATCATACTCCTTGGTTGTACTCTTTTTCATCTTTTCACGTATGACTACAATTAATAGATAAATACTAGAAACGTACAAACCATGAGTAACCTTGAGTAAGTAACCATAATCAAGTAATGTGAGCCCATTTCCGATTTTGTCTTAAAATCCAGAGTCCATGTATTCGACTTCTGAATGATACACCCAGTAAGAAAACAGCAAGAAATTATTGGTGATTATGTAAATCCAATTATATAGGAGAGTGAGGAAGGTTTGGGCATACTCATTCGTGGAGCTTGGGGGCTAAAACTGCTGAGAAGTCCAGTTGGTACTTTAACAAAAGATGGAGACAGAGAGAGATCAGTGACTGTTGAAGCAGATTCATCAATTGCGCTGGTTGTTGATTCATCGCCGGAAGCATTGTTTTGCAGAGGGACATCAGGTCCATTGGGAATGATATGTGTGGCAGCAGCAGAAGAAAGCTTTCTCCTTCTGTAAATGTTGGATTCCTCTCTATGCCTCCTTGCCATGATCACATGCCAGTGGTTTTTCACTGCATTATCTGTCCTGCCAGGAAATTGCCTAGCAATCATCGCCCATTTGTTACCATATAGTTTATGAGCAGCTAAGAGCCTCTCTTCTTCTTCTTCACTGAAAGCCTTCCGATTGATTCTTGGATCTAGCTGGTTGAACCATCTTAGTCTACAACTCTTTCCTGAAAATTAAAATGTGAAATGTCGTGGACAGAAAAAGGAAGAAACTGGCAGATTAGACAAAAGACCATCAGATCAAAGTGATGGTTGGGTATTGCTCGAAAATAACCTATCAAGAAAATAGCTTGTTGATATCAAAGATGCTAAAGCTTAAGACTTTCTGGACATTTTTGGCTCAAAATAGTCCTTGTACACCTTACATAACAAAAATGTTGGTAACTACTATGGGACATACCTGATCTTCCCTCAAGATTCTCAGCAATCAAGTTCCAGTTTTGAGGACCATATTGGGCCACAAGCGCTTGGAGCTTGGCATCTTCAGCAGGCCTCCAATGGCCTCTAGCACAGGTCCAAGTGTGGCCAATTTTAACAGGACTGGAACTCCTGTCCACGTCTTCCTCATTCAAATTCAAGGATATGCCATCCTTTCGAACCCCAAAAAGCCCTTCACTCCCATCATCGCGAGGTCTCTTTGCAGCCCTCTTTTCCAACTGTTGAATGCGCCATGGCTTCCTGTTCAGGTCAACAGAATGGTTCAAAACAGGAAAACCCATCCGAGTGTTGTTGGTTTCTGTGTCTACAGGTGCACCCAGGGCAGAAAATGTGCGAGAAGTAGAGAGAGAGAGGTGGGTCTCATGAGTAGATGAAGGCAAAAAGTTCAAGTCTTGAATTCCATGGAAGCCATTATTTTCGGTCCTAAGGTATTTTAGACTCATTTTGACAAATAAAATAAAAAAAAAAACAGAACGATTAATCCCAGATAGGAAACTGGAAACAACACAGAACGGAAAACCCCAAGTGGCTCTCTTTTTCCTACAATGCCTTACAAGCTCTGTAAAGATCAAACCTGTGAGATGTAAAAAGTCGAGAAAAAGATGAAATTTTGTTTCCTGTCGTCAAATTTGATTATGCATGTCTCCCAATTTGCTTTCTAGTTAATGTCTCTAACTAATACCGTTTTGAAAGATTTTGTTTGGCAAGAGAGAAAAGGGAAGGAAAAGCAGGAGGCTTTCTGTTGTGATCAGGAAAGAGAAGAGAATAAACAGAGGAAGAAAAGAAACAGAATATTGGGATTTCGCAGTTATTATAAAACAGGAGAAAGAAAGAGGAAAACAAGAGAAGGAAGAGGAGAATTCACGGGATTCTCTGTATCTCTCTGTCTCTCTATGCAGACTGGGAGAGAGAGGAGGAAGAAAAAAAAAAAGGGAGAAATGAAGTGAGGATCTCTACTTTGAGACTGATCGCTCGGATCGTAGAAAACATGACGTGTTTATATAGAGAAAAGGTGAAGAGCGTATTTGCATGCAACTCTCAAGAACCGCTCGTGTGGGTTTGGGGTGAGGTGGGCTGGGGTGGGTGGGTGTGTTCCCCAAAGACATGCTTTTGTGTTGGTAGTGGTGCTTTTCCCTGTCCTGTCTCTCACGTTAATGCCATCAATTTCACATATTTCAAAAATAATTTACGGGCATTATATTATTATAAAAAATAATAAAATATATTTAATTTTTATTAATAATTTTAATTAATAATAATAATCCAAACACATATTAAAATATCATAATAATGTAATATAAATTTAAAATTCAATTATGTTATATTTTTCATATTATGCTATAAATATTTGCTTTTTAGATTATAAGAATACAATTTTAATTGTATAGGAGTGATTGTTTGCTTCTTATAAACACTGATTTTTTCTCCCTATGCCTTTTGTTTCAGTGCAGAAGTTGATACCGTGAACCGAATTAAACCAGACAGTTTGGTTTGGTTTTGAAACCGAAATAATTTGACTTGAGTCAAGAAATTTTTGGAACGAAATTCAATAGTTTGATTTGAAGTTTTCTCGAGCTGCACATAATCCTATCTTTGGGAAAACCAGAATATGTTGTATTTTAGTAAGAGGCTTTTGCTTTTTCTCAAAGGTAAACGTAAACTGAAGGGCCATAGCCCTCAACATCTCCACCATCGCCTGTCCCTGTATGTTCAATTGCTAATGCCCTTTTGTACTTTTTCTTGCGTGTACTCCTCAATGAATAATATTGCAATTCAGAATTTGCATAGCTTCGTTTTAATTTTTAATCTCATGGATGAAAGCATTCCGAGAGTTATTGTAGTCAAGTAGCTATTTTTTGTTTTATTTTATTTATTTATTTTATTGTTTTTGTGATGGGATTACGTACGGGAATGGCCACATAATTCAGATTGCAAAGTCTGTAATTAATAAAAAAAAAAAAACCTGACTCAGATGACCCCTTAAATGAAGAATTGGATATGCAATTTATGCTTTTGTTTTACCTAATTCCATGTTCTTGTTCTTTATTTGTGGGAAGGGGGTTCTTCACGCGGACCTTTATTTAAAGATAAAAAAGCACTGCTGATCAAAATTTTTATACTGTGAGGTACAGATAAAGATTGAACGTGCAATTTTACCCTTTTCCTTTTTTTTTATTTTATAAAAAAAAAAAGAAACTTTCGACTCAATTTTAGTCTCATTTTTTTTATATAATTTTTTTGAATTTTGAAAAAAAAAAAAAAGAAAATTCTTTTAAAAAAATGTATATGTTTTTGACACTACGGTGGGCACTCGATTCTAATTTCAATGCAGCTATGTTAACTGGGACTTAGTTACCGTGACTTATCCGATTCCAATATAGATGACAGGGACTAACCTAGTTACCTCTCTTCTAAAAACCACACACACACACACACACACACACACACACACAAACAACAACAACAACAAAACAAAAAAAAAAAGAAAAAAGAAAAGAAAAGCAGCCTTTGTTGAAAGATGGGAATGACTTAAAGGCATCACCCATTGACAACTTTATTTGACCACTGAGAAATGACTTGGACTTGGCCACACACCCCACATTTTCCAGAACTTTGATAGCTAGTTGCCGTCTCGCCCAATTTCCACTAAGCAAAGAATGCTCCCGGCAATAATTTTTTTTTTTTTTGGAAAGACTAGTGCTCGTGCTTGGAACTTGGAACTTGGAACTTGGAAGTTCACAATTCATTGAAAAAATAGGAAAAGGGATTAAAGGAAAAGTGATAAATTGATTTGAGGCAAATTAGAGTTCTTATTTTGGTCCATTGAGGCAAATTATAGTTTAATTATACCTTATTAGACTTATCATTACCTGGGTTAGCCTAATCATCACCAGCATCGACTATTCAATGCCGTTAACCAAGATTCTTGGGGAGCTCACTTGCCTTGGTGTCCCCCAAACGAATTTCTTTCTGTTTTCCCTTTTTCTTTTCTTCCCCCACCCCCCCCACTTCTTTTTTTTAAATAAAAAATAAAAAAAAAATGGCGGATAGCCTGACCCTTATTTTGTTGCATTCCACAAAGGGTTGCGTGCGTTTTTGACCCGTGGGAGACCAGACGCAAAGTTATATTGTTTTTTTTTTTTTTTTTGTTAACTTTTTTTTTTCTTTTTTGGCTTCTTTGAGAGGACTACATGCAATGACCATGGAGAATTAGTGGAACTGTGACGGTCAACCGACCAACCAACCAACCAATTATATTAAATCAATTTAAAAATGATACGTCTCACAATCAATCTTGCACATTGCACAGCAATGTTTCTTGATTCTAATTTTTATTTTTCAATTTGTTATCGCAATTATGATGGATACCACAAATATATTTAACTCTACGAAGCTTCAAATTCACACTTATTAAAAAAAAATAAATGCATAATTTTTATATAAAATTTATTAAAAAATATAAAATGCCTCATTGGTATTTGTTTTATAGTCTAAAATTTCAAATTTGAATCGTTAACTTTTATTGTATATGATTAATGCATAGTTATGGTAAAATTATAATTAATTTTTTACAATCCAAATAATTTAGCATGTAGAATCAATGTGTAGACTTCTTCCTTTTATAATCTTGTCTCTTTTTATTATTTTTATACGTTAATTTTTTAAATATTGGTAAAGAATTTTTTTTATATATAAATAATTTGAGGTCTTTTGACTTTTTGTTACATAATTTTTATTTATTCATTAATGTATTTATATTATATTTACGAAATCAAATAAGATAAGTTAATCCATCGTAGGAAATTACTCAGACATATAAATCAACAACACTCTGGTGCAGATTTCCATCGAGAAGGTGGATGTCCTCCTCTCGTTCAATGTCATTCAACGTTAATGGGTCCAAGCATTGGTTGGTTGCCACCGGGGCAACGCCCATTTCTGTTTGAGCAAACTCAAGCGACAACAATAATCTGATTACTACCATTACTGTTGGCTTTCACACGTGCGGGATGATACCTTTACTGTTTGATTACAACCAGGCAATAGGTCAGTTCCATACTTTATGGGTTTGATTCGAGGAATAACATTGGGGTGAAACCCAACAAATCCAGTAATCTCTCGCACCGAATTTATCGATTTACTCGTCAATCTTCTTGACATGCACTGAGCCAGTGAAATCGAAAGCTCTCAACATTTCGCGTCAAGATAAGGTCTCACGACCAAAAAGGTAAGTTTTGATACTATTTTGACACGAGATTATTATTTTTTTTTAAAATATAATTTATTAAGGATATGCAATATACTCATTTATAAAATTTAAGTTCTCTTTTTTTTTTCGATGATATCAGAGTGGGATGACCATACGGGAGTGGGATGACCGCGACAAGTTACATATCGTTGTTGAATAATTCATCTCGATCAAACCCATTTCACACATACCCCTCATCGACTTTTCCAAGCATTGATACTTTAGGTTGAGGTTTCAATCTCAACTCTGTCAAATTCTCACAAAAATGAGAGTTTTAGTTCCAATACATTAACAAATAAAATAAAATAAAGAAGTTGATTAATACTTTAATCTTTGTAACGACGAGAACTCATTTGCAGGCGATCTCTAAGTTATTGTCATGGTTTTTGGCGACGCAGCTCTATTTGTTTTGAATCATCATCGCCAGGACATTTCACCAATGTTGACACTATAGCCTACCTGTTATATACAGGACGAGGCAAGTTCCTTTAACCCCTTTTGTTTCGATCTGAAGAAAATACAAGATCAGGATAATACCTAACACACACTAAATGACAAGAAATTAGGAACAAATTCTAGAAGTCATCGATCTTTCGGAAAGCATTTCTGCAACCAAGCACACTCTTTTCATCTACTTTTCCAAATTTTGGCACCTTTTCATCCACGAAATTGTCTTGAACACAACAATTTTTTACAGTAACTATCGAATAAGATAGGTTAGTTACCCAACTAATTAGGAATCGTATACTGTCATCTGAAGCAACAACAATACATATAATAAAAAAAAAAGGTAGTTATTAACTGAAACTCACTGTAGTTAATAACTAAATTAGGTCGACATAAGTCGTAAAGAAAAATAAAACCAGCAAAAGTCATCGGTCCTTCTCTAACAATAAACGCATACAATTTAGAAGTAGATGACCCTGGTGTTTCCATCTTAGTTTCCTGCCTTGATTGCCTGGGAAAGGCTGTCACAACAAGACAACTAATCAATCTCGAGCTTATCCCATCAAAACACCCATGTGATAATCCAATAACTCTATTCTCAACTTTTGAACACGATGCTACAATTTTTACTTTCTAACAAGATGTTTTTTTTTTTTTTTTTTGGCTGCACAGTTTTGGTGCTAATTCTATCGTTTCTTGTGGCGGTGGACCTCTGAATTATTGTAACATACGATTTATTATTGTTTTTGCATGACGGGGGAATCGTCATTGACACTTATCACTAGGTTTTAGCAAAACTTCTGCCGAGATTTTCATATGACGATCACGTGTCTCATATAATTTTAAATTGGTAGTTACCATTAGACCAATCAATAGCTGTTTGATTTGACTCATTTTGCTTGTAAGAAAAAATTGCAATAGAGTAACTACCCTAGAATCCATGGCCGAGCTTACTTCAGTTAGTCCTAAAAACTAAGTTTAATAAATCTGTTGGCCCCAACATCAGAAAAGATTATTACTTAGGTTCCAGGGTTGACTAAGCCAACGATCAAAATGCATCTCCATGGACCATGACTACTCTTGTTTTTATAAAATAATTCCCAGTTTCATTTTCAAGAATTCCAAATACCAATCCTTGTCACTTAATCCTGGCTTGTAAGAATCATTTTCGTTACGGCATTCAGATTTGGGATGGAGTTCTTAGCCAGAAAAATGCACGTACGTTTCCTATGATCCAACCAAGTGAACTCTTAGCAAGCTTATGCAAATTAACACCAACAAAGTCTGCCTCAATATCGTCTATTTCTTCAATCCATTTGATGATAGAATTTGGGCAGCATTTTCCTCCCGACAAAACAGAAACTCGATTGATTGTGCGCATAACAAATGCAAAATCAAACTAAAAATATTACGAACATATGATAAGAAATATAGACTAATAGATATATAATTTTAATTAATAATTACAATTTATTTATTTATTTATTTATATATCATAATAATAATTCATAATTATAATTAAATAAGACGTTGATTAATGTTTAACATCAAACGTAGCTAGACATTTTGTGATATAATTTAAGCCCCCACCCTTTTTTAGGTCCAAAGCTGGGTTGTGTTATTTTGTTCTTACTTGCATAAACTCGCTTTCACATATTATCTTTAGGGAATTTCAATAATTATTATGCTATAGCCCACCAGGCTACAGTTTAATTTGTTTGATTTACTTCATCAAAACTCGTTTTCACTAATTATCCCTAGGAAACTCCACTAATTATGATGCTATAGCCCACCGGACAAGTTCGGTTAACATTTTTTTGTTTCTACCTAGAGAAAATACAAGATTAAGATAATGCCTAACACATTAAATAACACGACGTTAGGAGCAAATTTTAGCAGTTATCGATCTTGCGGAACGCATCTTGGCAGCCAAACCCCTCGACACATTCTTCTCATCTTAGAACTGTCTTGAACAATAAATCATCGGATTGGGTTAGGTTATCAAAATGTTACGTCGTTAATTGGGGTCGTTAGTTAATAACTAAATTTCTAGGCACATCATCAAGAACAAAATCTTATATATTGGTATAAGTGGCAAGAAGAGAAAAAACAAAGGGCAATTTATAGTAGCTATCGAATAAGATAGGTTGGTTTCCCAACTAATTAGCAATTCGTTATACCGTAATTTGAGCGCATAATAAATAAAAACAAAAAAGCGAAAAAGTTGTTCCCAAAAAAAAAAAAAAAAATTATTGACAAGATTAGTTCTTTACCCAACAAATTAGCAAATTTATATATTCTTTGATGGGACAAACATCGTGCAAACACAAACAAAGTCTCCATGAAATCTCTCTCGATGTGATCTATTTTTCCAATCCATTTGTTGTTAGAATTTGAGGCAGCATTTTCTTCCCGACAAAACAGAAATGCCAATGAGCATATGACAAATGCAAAATCAAACAACAATAATTTCGCATCAAAAACCACTAATACCACAAGACAACAATGACTTGCTAGTCACCCCTAGATTGTACTCTCATGCGTGGGCTCTATGTGTGTGTGTGTGTGTGTGTGTGTGTGTGTGTGTTAAAGTTTAATATATAATTTATTGTTAGATTATGAGATCGATAAGGTTTAATTCAAATCACACCGAGAATCATAAATTTGTATGAAAGAACAAGAATAGCTTTTCATAGTTTTGTCATGTAATATTCAAGGTATTCCTAAAGACTTATGCATGGAAAAATATCGATTTAGATTCAATCTTATATAGCACCATTAGCAAAGGCTTTAATGTTTAATATCAAACCCTAGCTAGGCATTTTCTGATACAATTAAACCCCACTTTTTTCCAAAGCTAGGTTAAAGTGTTATTTTGTTTGACTTACAACGTCAAAACATGCTTTCACATATTATCTCTAGTAAATTTCAGTAATGAGGCACTATAGCCCATCAAGCTACACTGTTTAATTTTTTTGATTTACATCATGAACTTTCACTTATTATCCCTAGGAAACTCCGCTAATTATGATACCAAAGCCTACCAGTTTTATACAGGACCAGGAAGTTAGGTTAACATCTTTTGTTCCGATTTGCAGAAAAATTCAAATTTAGAATTATACCCAAGACATTAAATAACACGAAATTGGGAACCAGTTTTAGCATTTATCGACCTTTCAGAATGCATTTCTGCAGCCAAAACCCTTGAACAAATTCTTCTCATCTATGGGATTGCCTTGAAAAAAAAAAACAAGAAAAAATCACCGGATTAGGTTAGTTATGCAACTAATTATCAAAATGTGGCATCTTTAATTAGTGTGATTAATAAATAAAATATTAGTTATATTATCCTTAACAACAAAATTCCATACATGGGTATAAGTGGCAAGAAGAGAAAAACAAAGGCAAAATTATAGTAGCCATTGAATAAGATAGAGTAGTTACCAAATTAATTGGCAACCATAATACCGTTATCGGAGCAAATAATACATAAAAAAAAAAAAAAGGTAGTTATTAACTAAAACTCATCCGGTCGACATTAGCGGTAACCAGAGAAAAACAAACAAAAGTGATCAATCAATCTTTCTCTAACAATAAACATATACAATTTGGGACCAAATAAATATTATTTGGTGTTTCCATCTTAGTTTCCTAGCTTATTTACTTGGGAAAGGCTGTCGGAATAAGCTACCCACGTAATAGTCCAAGAACGCTATTATAAATAATGTTGTAATCCTTGAAGACGTATAAAGGATGAATTCAAGACCTTTAAGTTGTTAAGATAATAAAATTAAATTATTGTCCAATACTGTTTTCCAAATTAAATTAAGGAGATCGAAGACACAAGTCTAGCTCATCACGATAGAATAACAATCCTTTAATATAATATCCAAATGACTTCCCAAAATATGAAACATAATGAAATAAATCTATTTTATTCGATCACGTCTTATGTACCAAGTGCATTCTTAATTAAATTGCTGTAGTTTTTGACTAGCTAGTTTAAGCCAGAGTGAATTAACTGTCACGGTAGTTATTTATACAAGAAAAATTAAGTAGTAATATTAAAATGACAAAAAATTTTAAATTAATTACATCTCATTTAATTTTATAAATAAATAAAATTGAATATAAAAAGAAAGATTACTTTATTATTTTCTTATATTTATTACATTACTCAAAAAATATTACTTCTCAAAAAATAAGGCGGTATTCAATTTGGGGTTTTGACGTGCCAATAGATAGAATCAGGGAAAAAGCAACCGCATATACACAGTGGCTGCGTGGCAATGTATAGTGTTTAAGTAACTTGTTAACCAACTTCTGAGCCTATTACGCCCTTAGTGTTAAGGGCATTTTGTCACGGTTCATTATTTCTGTTGGAGTGTGTCGTATATCTACTTATATGACTCAAGTTCTCTTCTTTTTTTGACAATATTACAGTTAGATGGATCAAAAGCAATTTATTATATTCTCCTACACTAAATTTATTAATATTTTTATTAATATTCTTGCACACATCGAGTCGATGAAACTAAGAGTTCTCAATATTTTAGAGGTAGGATGTAATAACACTCTATCACAATATTTTAGAGGTAGGATGTAATAACACTCTATCACAGAGTAATTATCTTCTTCTTAACAGGCTCAACAGACTAACTTTTGAAGAAAAGGTAACCCGTGACACTTTGCCTGGTCAGTGGACCGGAGCTTAAATTCTCAAAATACTGCCCATTGACTTACCATCAAGATAAACAATAAAGATAAGTAGTTTAACTATTGTTTTCAAAAAAAAAATTTAAATTATGTAAATCGGTAAAAATAAAATGATAAGTGAGTAATATATTATAAGATTGTAATAAATTAATCATCTACATCATTACTTTATTGGGATCAAGACAAAAATCGAAAAAGAGAGCTATTTAGCAATTGGTTCATAGCAAATAGTTAGATCCTTGCCACTTAGAATTAGTAACTGAACCAGGAGTCCAACCCCGCTGCATCTTAACTCTGGAATGGGCCTACCCTGCAAGGTGCTTGCGCCAGGCATCTAAAATTGTGGATTCGATGCAACAGGGGCTCCAGGCAATTTGGACCCAATTCATTTTTCATGGGCTTGTTTTGATGAGTTGAGAAATTGTTTTTTTAAGAAAAACAAAAAAAAGGGTCGCAGGTCACATGATTTTAGTTATACTTTTGTAACAATTTGATACATTATAATTTTTTTTTTCCTTTAAATAAGAGGGGAAGATGACCACTGAAACCAACTTCAATAACAATATATAATAAGAACAGAGTTATGTAATTATATTTATTAAAATGTATTATAAATTAAATTTAAAATTTAAAATTGAGAATATAAATAATTTTAGGACTAAATCGTATGAATTTTATTGTATAATACTTAGATGTAACAATAAATAATTTCATGTTAAGCTTTTAGACAGCCCACGTCCGAAGTCTGTAGCCGTTAGCATGATTTTTCTTTTTTCTTTTTCGGTAACTTCCTCGGCCTGTTAGCCATAAAGTTTTGACATTTCCCGAAAGCCCGACCACACGAGCAGGCTTTTAACTCTTTAACGCCTCCGCCTCCGCCTCCGCCTCCCCCAACCTCATCGCCCCTCCAACCTGCGACCACCCTGTCCCCAGATTATTATTACTCCAATTACACCCATTAATAACCCAGAGAATGGGCGGCGCCACCATCAGATTCTTATTACTCTTCACCACCATTCCTGCGCCACTCCACCGCCGCTGCCCGTCTCTACTCCGGCTCTCCCGCCACCGCGTTCCTCCTTTCCTTTGCTCCCTTTATCAGCGCCACCACTACCAGTGCCTCACTTCCTCTCTCCCTTGCTCTTTTACCCATTCTTTAAAACCCAAACCCTCCCATCAAGAACTTCACACTCAGACCGCCGCCGCCAACTTCGCCAGTTCCTCCTACTCGCCACCTGCGGTCTTCCACCCGTGGCCGGAATGGTCCAATTTGATTCAAAACCTCTACTCCGCTGGTTACTTCAATGGGCAGGGTTTTAACATTGAAATTGATGGGCTGGCGGCCGGCGCCTGTTTGCCTGAGGACTTCGTGCAGGCTGCCGCTGCTTGCTTGGCCTTTGCCGGTGATAGGCCCGGCATGTTGGGGTAAGCTAAAGTTTGAATCTTTTATTCGTGTTTCTCCATTAATTGCTGCTTTTGTGTTTGTTTGTGTTGACTTGATTGCTGCTTTGTGTGTTGATGTTTTTTTTTTTTTTTATCTTTTTGTTTTGGATGACTTAGGATGCTTTCAAGGAGAGATATTGAGGTTATAGTTGCGAACGGAACACCATTTTTGTTTGAAAACGCCGATGATTCAGCGAGGAGGTTGAGGTTGTTCTTGGTCGGTGGAGATAGTAGTGTAAGTCTTTTGTTTGTAAATTACCTTTTGGAAATGTTAGGGGGATGTGGGAGTGATGCGTGTCCGTAAAAAGTGCAGTCATGATTATCGATTGCATATATGTCATCCATCTTTATGCAATCAATGATTCTAATTACGCTCTTTTAATACTCCAATCATAATCGCAATAAAACACTGCTTCCAAGTAGTAGAATGCTTACATTTTTGTCATTGCTTATCTAAACTGTGGTCCAGATTATTGCTTTTACCATTTTGATGTTCTGGTCATGGACATCTACATTCAAGAGGCTTCTTAACCTCCTCAGTTGTCTGCAATTAAAAAAGTTTGTAAGTGTGAAGGGGTTCTTGAAGTCTTTCTAATTGCTTGGATCTTTTTCGGAGGGGACGAGAAGCTGCAGTTGGTTTGCTTATCTAGCAGTAAATATTTGGTAGCTGTAAGCCCATATGATGATAGCCATGAAGAATACTGTTTTTTGAATTCAAAATTGTATCATATTGGTAAAGTATGAGACGGTAATAGATGAGTGTTTCATATGGGAAGAAGTTAGCTTTACATTTTCAAGTAACTTCTAATAAAAATGTACTAGTTGCTTTTCTGTGAGCAGTGCTGGTAACATATTTCTCCAACCATATTGACAATGCTTTTTTACTGATTTGACGCTCTGCTGTCAACTGTGTCTTAATCTTAGGCATTGAGTTCTGATAGATTGCACACAGTTGACTTGATGAAATTTATATTAAGCTATGCAAGCAATATGGTGTCTTCCGAGAAGAGCAATCTTTGGAGTAGAGAACTTGTTGAGCCTTGTGTTCAGAACCTCTTGAGTGAGTTGGTCCAGCTGAGCCATAATGTTCCACAGCCAAGCATGGCTGGATTAGTGCAAAATCAATTACCAGATAGATATGGGCGAACAAAAAGGCCTGAGGGGCAGAATGTTGAAATGAAAAAGGGGGATTGGATTTGTCCAAGGTGGGATCTTATTGCCTATTTCTAGTGTTAATTCCTCAAATTTTTTTTCTCAGCATGACAGATCTGTCTCATATGGGCTGCTATTTCTCGATATATTCTTGTTAGTGAAATACTCTTCATAACTAATTTTGATGTGAAAGCATGTAGCAAAAATCAGTTTCATTTTTAATCTTTATTACTGCTGTTCTCTACCTTTGAGCAGGTGTAATTTTATGAACTTTGCAAGAAATGTGAAATGCCGTGAATGTGAAGAAGCACGACCAACGAGGCAGCTTATTGGCGGGGAGTGGGAATGTCCTCAGTGAGTATTGCTTCTTTACTTCAATTCTTCCTACAGGCTTGGCGGTTGATCTTTTAGCATTTGGTTTTGAATTGAGAGATTTCTTTTTGACTCTCTATTTCAGATGTGATTTCTTCAACTATAGAAGAAATATGGTGTGCCTAAGGTGTGACTCTAAGCGGCCTGGAGAAATGCTTGTTACTGCCAACTCTAGCTCAGCTTTGGCAAATGGTAATTTAGATTATCAGAATAGTGCTGAACTTGATAGCAGGCTGGCTGCCAATGAAGAGAAAGCACAGCGGTGGTTTAGCAAGATGTCTCAGCTGGACAGCACTTCAGATATGAGCAGTGCCATAGCAGATGAAGATTTTCCTGAAATAATGCCACTGAGGAAAGGAGTCAATAGATTTGTTAGCACACAGAAGACTCCATTAGAAAGGAGGCTAGCAAATGCTCGACATAGAAAAACTGTGGGTGATGATCAAACTCCTGAGGGTAATGACATTCATAGGATGAATGAGAACAAAACCATAAACCAAACAACCAGCCGGAGGATGGAAGAGATTCTTGGTCGTGATCCATTTGCTTTGAGTGTTGGTGAGCAGAAGAGTGCTGTGAAAAATAAGTTGCAGCAAGTTGAAAAGCCTGTTAGTAAGGTTCTAAGCGAGGATAAAGGAAAAGGACAACCTAAAAATACTGAAAGATGGTTTAAGAAAATTGCAGAACTGCATAATGTTACAGATATGACTAGTGCAACTTCAGATGACAGCTTCCCTGAGATTATGTCGATTCGTGAAGGAGAAAATCATAAAAACAATTATTCTCTAAATTCTCCAATGTACAAGAGATACATGGCAATGGAGCCAGGTAACAACACCAAGTATGTGCCCTCCGTCCCATTCCCAACAGACTACATTGCCATTAATCAACAGCCCAATGGGGCAAATTCAACTAACCGAACTCTGAATGAATGTTCAAATTCCATGTCACCAGAAAAGCTTCCAGAGAATATCAACGTCACTAGAACTGGTGTCCCCAATGCAGCTAATCTGCAAGGGACAGGAAATCAACAGCAGAGTGTAAGGAATTGGAGTTACAGAATTCCTGGGGAGAATTTGAATGAAAGAAAGATGGATGTGTCTTATGGGATGGCAGAAAGTGGAATTTCTAGCCAAAATATTGTCCAACCGCAGCATAGTAGTGGGGGCACTTGGAGCAGTGGATATACTAGCAATCAGAATGTTGTTGCAGGGACAAATCCAACAGGGAATCCAGTGCAGAATTTTACTAATCCCCAGGCTAGTGGGAACAATGGAAGCAGTGGGCACTCCTGGAAACAAAAAGCAACTGAGACAGAAAATTTGGCAGGAACCACAACTCGATTGTCTGAAAATCAGAATATCAGCAATAGCTGGACTGGAAAGAGCCTTGAAGGTTCAGCTCTGAAAGAACCAGATCCTCTGGACATGTCAGAGGAGGCCAAGGCAGAGAGGTGGTTCCGACGTGTTGCTCAGGTTAAGGACATCTCCGAACTAAGCCAGATCCCCGATGAGGATTTCCCTTCAATAATGCCAATGCGGAAAGGTGTCAATAGATTTGTTGTGAGCAAAAGGAAAACCCCACTGGAGAGGAGATTAACATCTACTCGGCATGGAAGAAATCTTCCAGTTGTGAACTCTGATCCAGTGAAGGAAAATGAAAGTAGCTGAGGATGCAACACAGATATCTTAAACAATGATGATTTTTAGAATGTGAGATGGTCCAGATGGATTTGCATAATTTCCAACTTTTGTTCCTCATAAATTCCAGTGGAAACAGAACAAACTTCTACAGAAGCTTTCGTTGTGCAGAGTGGCGTCTCTTTTAGTATGTCTCTGTTCTGCTGCATGTGCTTTTATTGGGGGATACAACAATACAGTCTTTATCTCAAATTTAATTGGGACTGGCCAAATGAATATTTTCTCGTCTCCTTTCTATTATAAAGTGAGTTTGGTGTGGGACATAATGGCAGTTCATGTTACTCTTGCCTAATCTCCAATCGAATGAGTATGACAGTGCAGGAATTCCAAAGTCAATAGACTTTAGTCAACTGTTTTGTTTCATGGTGAACTCTGGATGAGTTAATTCATTTAGAAATCAGAGATACACAAAATCTTGTATGCAAAGGTGTAGCAACTTCGGGGTATGCACAAGGCCCTGACATTTTGATCTCTTGAAAATTGCATTTTTCATATGGAATGTTGATTGAAAAAGGAACCATGTTTTCAACCATAACTATTATCCAAACATACTTGTGCATCTCCAAATGAGGCCCATATATGCTCTAAACTTCGGGTAAAGCCCTTCTCTCTGCCCGTTATTATAGAAGAATGGTCAGTATTAGGAATTATACTAACTTCTGCAAAAGGAACTTTGTTTTTGATGTTATGACTGCACTCTAATGGGACAACTTGATCACGGTCACCTTGGATAACACAAAGCCTCACTTTAAACTTGATGGAGGTTTCTAGGAAGTCATCCATATATTTTGCTCCCCCACAGATCACATTATGCATGGTGTGCCAAGCAGAATGATGGGTGTGCCTTGTCAGGTCCTTGATCATAAAATGGAGGTCCCTGAAAAAAGGTCGAGATAGTCATAATTTCTCCTAATAAATAAACACTTATTTCATTGATTTCTCCATGTAAGACGAGTTTCTTGTCATGAAAAATCAGCTATTACCTACTACATGTGAGTAGCTTCAGAATCCTCTCCCATATCCTGTGGTTTCTGCAGATTAGCATACAAACACAGCGACCCAAGTGCTCGTACCATGACATAAATGATGCACCAAACAACAATGGTGGCCACAATCTCTTCCCTGCAAGTTTCTGCAGTGAGATTGAACTTGTGTCTTCTTTAGAATTTGGGAAGTAGGGCTAAATCCATAATGGGGAACGGAACAAATGGATACAGTTAGATATTAGCTGACTGAGAAATGATGGTAGAATCAAATAACAAATGCATGAAAATGCAACAGTATTCACTCACCGGAGCAACCAGGGTGATTGATTTCACAAGTTTTGGGTGCTTTGCAGCTAGCGCTAATGCAATGATGCAACCCATTGAATGTGCCACGAGATGAAAGGACTTCAACTCAAATGGATCAATCACAGATTTCTCGATCATTTCTAGATGATCTCTCAAAGTGTATAAACATTCCTGTGGCTTCGGGCTTCCTCCAAATCCCAAAAGGTCAACAGCAAACAATCTATAGTTACACTTAACGTGATCGGAAAGATTTGGAAACACTGTTTCTGTCCATAACGAGGAAGAAGAGAGGAACCCATGTAAGAATATGACATTTTGTGTTAGATACCCACTGTAGTCCCCATTGCCAGCTGTTAAGAACATGAGATGAGAACACAATTAGGGTTCATTGTGCTATACAAGAGCATTAATGCTGTTGCTAGTCTTGATGCCTTTTTTACTTGGATAGGCAACAAAATTACCACTAGAGCATCGAGATTACTGTTTAAGTCTAACTGAATGGAACCAAGAATTATCATTCACGCATTCATGTTTGAGTTAACACTCGTTCTTCAGAAAACCAGTATCTGCTAAGCCACTGTATTACTGAATTTCCACTGTACTTTATTTATTTTTATTTATTTATTTTTTGTCAAATGAATTCCCGAGGAATTTGATAGCTCATTGACCTCCACAGTGATCACCATAATGCTCATCTTGATGAAAAATAAACTAAAAAAAATAAAGCACAGCTACAAGAATATTTTTTTGCAAGCCCTCTAAGCAGTTGTTCATACATGAGCCAAAAGTATAACATGTCATCTTTCTTAATTTCTGCTGTTGCAAACTTGCAAAGATGTTGTTTCCCCGTGACCTAGAGATTACAATAGATTAATCTTTACCGTTACGTCAAGGTAGATTAACCAAGAGCAAACACGGTAATCAATAACAACCAAATATCTGCCAATTCCACGATGATTAACAACATAAGGCTCTGTTTGATTGATGATAATGAAGAGCACGAAGTGCAAATCAAAAACTTAGTCCTCCAACCAAGAATTGTCTTCTTGTGGCTAAATCCCAAAAACTAGAAGAAAAAAAATGAAAAGGGAAAAGGGTTTCGTTCTGAGAATTACCTCTTGAAGGCTCCCTCACCACCACATACAACGTTCGGCCACCACCATTATTCTTCCAAGAAACACAGGCCTCGCACCCACAATCAGACCATCTGTTCACCCTTCCACCACCATCACCACCACTACCACCACCACCACCACCACCACATGCCTTCTTGCAATCCTCCCATTTTACAAGAGACCCCATTTTCCTAAACGCATTCGTCCTCCCAAACAGAGTCTCTGACATCTCGCCCCCCTCTCCTTCACCTACATTGCCCACTCGCCTTCCTTCCTGCTGACAATAGCACGGAGATGGCTTCCCTTCAAGAAACACGTCGAGAAACCTATACATTATGCAACAGAGGATTTCAAGAAAATCTAGAAAGAGGAAAACAAGGAAGCTGAGGGAAGAAAGGAGGTTTCTGGCAGCCTTCCCCACCCATTTTCTCGGAAGGGGCGCAGGAAACATGGAAGAACGGAAGTGTGAAAGAACGAAATACATTAGTGGAAGGTTGACGAATATGTATACATAGAGATATATAATAGATATCGAGGGAGTTCGCCTGTCTCGGTCGGAAACAAAATTGGACGGTTAAGAGAGAGAGAGAGAGTGTGCGTGTGTGTGATTGTGATTCAGCCACGTAGTGAGAATCCAGACCGAGACAAGCAGTCGGTGTTGGTGATTAAGGCTGCGCACGGGGGTGTTAATCCCAAAGTCCAATCTGCCCCACTGGACTAATCAAATTAAAATTAAACTGAAACTATTGAAATCGTTTAAAATCATTTAGAATGATTTGTATATAATTTATGATTTAGTTAAATTTTATTGTTTGGTTATGGTTTTGAGAGTTAAAAAATTATTTAAATTAAATTAAATTAAATTGATTAATAATATTAAATTTTAAAAATATATAAATTATAATTTTCTCGCCGCATTGTTATATTAGATATAAATTATATTGATTATATTTATTTAGATATTAATAATTTTGTTTATTAAATAAATTGGTAAAAATAAAACGTACAAACGACAATTTTATTTCTAATAAATATGAAAATTCGATGTTTAGGAGGAACATATTATAAGATGATAACCCTTTTGTGAATTTCTTTGTCCTAAAAAGAACTATCATTTCGCCATTGATTCTATAAAATCACTTCGCAAAATGGCCGACGGCCTGACTCCTCGGCTCTATCTCTTATTCTGAGAATTCTTTTTTTCTTTTTTCGATGGCGAATGATCTTTTCAAGTTATTGATAATATATTATTTTATTAATAACTCTTATTTAATAATATTATATTTTTTACATTACAATTTTTATTATATTATGAATTATATAATCAGAAAACTCTTTTTACTCTAATGGTTTTTATATTTCTTTAATTTAAAGTTTTTTTTTTTAAGAAGTATGCGGCATTTTTCAAAAGGCTCTCATTCTTGGTCCACGCAAAGAGCTCCGGCAGCTTATTTAGGCGCACGACCCAGGTCCTCTCAAAAGCCCAGTTTTTCAATTCAGAAGGAAAAAAAAAAAAAAAAAAAAAGGACACCTTCTACTTCCCTCCCGACTCAGTTTCTTATGAAACTTACCAAAATTAAATCTTCATTATTTTTTTACGGTTTTTAGAATTAAAAATTCTGAATTTAAATTTTAATTAGAATTAATTAACATGAAAAGAGTTGTATCACACGTTGAAAAGAGCCATTGACACGAGCGACGAAGAATTGGGTCACCGAGTCGTGGTTGCCTCAATTAGCCATCCACCACAAGTTAAAAGCATGTGATTTCCGTCGCGTTTATTTTTGGCACACCCAAAATAAACACAGAAAAGGTAATATATTATTCCAATAACTCTTCCTTTCTTATTAGAAATGATGAAAAATTATCCTAATTAATCTTTTAAAAGAATTTCGGAAATTCACAAATATAAAGTAAGTAATCTAATTATATATATAGAAATATATTTAAAATTATTAAAAAAACGATTGTTTTCACCTATATCCAGATCTGGGCAATTTAGAATGGGGTCCACGGTTTATAGACATTTAACGCGTAAAAAGATCATAACTCTATTATGTGTTTTAATAGATGTTATTAGTTAATGTTTTTAAATAATATTACGGTAGTAATATTTATTAAATAATAAAATAAGAATAAGAATATAATAAAATATTTTTATTTAATCTTATTTATTTATAAAAATAAATAAAATATGATTAATCTATATATTTTTATTACTCCAAAGTTATCCCCTAACTAGACAGCTTTTCTCAAATTTTAATATTTATCTTAGGCTAAAAAGACACTGCCGAGCTAGTCCTGGGCTCTTAGCCATCCAATTTCTTATTTAAAGTCAATTTCATCCTCAATTTCTTTCTTTTTTTTTTTCCTCTTTTTTATTTTTTATATATAATGTGAAGTCGATTTGACATTCGAATGATCACTCGCTTGTGTCTCGATCAAAAAGGCAAGAGCACGAAGAAAACATTTTTTTTAAAAAGAAAAACAGTCAAGACAGTTAATAAAAATAGTAAATAAATAAATAAAAACAATAAACTGATATTCGAAACTTGAAGAGGGTGGTCCTTGTCACCCCGAGCTAGACGCCAAAAGGACTCTTATTTCTTTCATTAGTAGGAATCTTAGTTTCAGTTACATGCACGACCACTCCTTTTTTTGTATGGATATCCTTCACTCGCTATTTCGAGAAAAACTAAAAAATATAGTGATCAGTCTATCAGCCATTACCATTTACATTTTCTTTGGGAGAAAATACAGTTATTAATTCATACTTGATCAATAGAAAGATTAATTTATTCATATTAATTATTTATTTTTTTTATATTTATTAATTTTAATATAAAAATAAAATTAAAATCATAACATATATTATTACTATTCTTCTAATTTTTCTCTTTTTACAGACAAAATATTTTTAATTTTTTCTTTCCAACCATTGGGAGAATATAAAAGTTTTCTTCTTTTTTATCTCAGTTTTCCTTGCACCCTTTTGCTCTCTCTATGTTTTGTTATTCAAATAAAAGGTAAGTAACATTACTATGATAATTATTCTAAAAGGAGCATTATTACAATAATTATTTAAAAAAATAAAAAAATAATAAAATTACTCAGATTTATAATTATTTAAATAATAAATATTAAATTAAAATATTAACTTTTAATATAAATTAATAAATATAAGTTATAATATCGCTTCATTTTCTTTTACTTTAAAAAATAAATAATAAACATACAAGCTAAGGAAAAAAAAAAAAACAGAGAGAGAAAGATAGGAAGAGAGAGCGAGAGGAGCAGAGGGCTACAGGGTCCGCTTCTACAGTTAGATCCTATTCCCACGCTAGCTACAGTCTTTTGCAATCTCCAGATATACACAGATAGAGAGAGAGAGAGAGAGAGAGAGAGAGAGAGAGAGAGACAGAGAGTTTTACAACAACGACAGCGAACAACAAACGGCAGATAGGTGTAGGCGAGTTGTGTGTGTGTGTGTGTGTCGGTGTTCTTTGATTGTACTCTGTGGTTACGGGTTGAATTCAAAGCACAGCATTCTGGGGGTATATACAGCAAAATTATATTTCCCTTTTCTTGGTGGGTTCTTGACCAAATTGCCTTTCTAAGTGGTTGTCCCTGTGGTGGTCTGTTTTTTTCTAGGTGGGTTGACCGTAATTGGGTGTTTTGTCAACTGGGTTTCCTCTTTTTGAGACTCGTTTTCGGATTTCTAGACAATGTAGGCGGAGAATTTGGTGAATACCAAGTGATAGGATTGGTGGGGTTTGATTTGATGGCTTGTTTTATCTGTTTTCGACCTGTTTTCATGATCAAATTTGATTCTTTGGGCGATTAATGCATGAGAGTCTGCGAGGTGAACTATCTGACTTGACTGCAATTGTGTGTCTATTGGCTGCTCTGGGTGTCTTTGATTTCAACTGAGGTGTGTTACTGTTGTTTTCGACATGGATATGACGTTTGTTAGGAGATTTTGCTGATTTTTCCTTGGACTTGTGTTGCAATGTCTGACAGGCAGCATGCCTCATATTTTGGGATTATTTCTAGGAAAATTGTGTTTTGCTTGTTCCCATTTATATCGGCCTTGTTTTTCTTATCTTGGTTCTCTTTGTTGCAATCCACGGGCCGGCCTAGCACTGTGGACCATAGTTGGTTATCCAATCCTAAGCTTCTTTCTACAATTGACAATGGAAACTCTCAATCCTTCCATCAAAATGATGTCGCGCCCTTAATTGGAAATCAAGCAATTTTTGTTGATGATGCGAGAGTAGGAGATGAAGAGGAAAAAAAAGATGGAAAAAGAAACCCACCAGAAGCTTATATGGAAAATAGGAATTCCAACACTGGTGAGAAAAGTAGCAAAGAACCCCTTAAGGTTTTCATGTATGATTTACCGCCCGAGTTTCATTTTGAGCTCTTGGACTGGAAAGCACAAGGCAATAATGTTTGGCCTGATGTCAGAAGTAAACTACCTGAGTATTCTGGTGGGTTGAATTTGCAACATAGTGTTGAATATTGGCTTACATTGGATCTTCTTGCTTCGGAAGCTCCTGACATTCCAAGAGCTCCCAGTGCCTTCAGAGTCCGTAATTCTAGTGAAGCTGATCTTATATTTGTGCCCTTCTTTTCTTCATTATGCTATAACCGATATTCCAGAGTGAATCCACACCAAAAGCAGAGCAAGGACAGATCCTTGCAAGAGAAGTTGGTTAAGTTTGTGACATCGCAACCAGAATGGAAGAGGTCAGGGGGCCGAGATCATATCATTTTGGCTCACCACCCAAATAGCATGTTATTTGCAAGAATGATGTTATGGCCTGCAATGTTCATACTCTCAGACTTTGGGAGGTATCCTCCAACCATAGCAAATGTTGACAAAGATGTGATTGCACCTTACAAGCATATGATCAGAAGCTACATTGATGACTCATCAGATTTTAATAGCCGCCCAACTTTGCTGTACTTTCAGGGGGCAATATACAGGAAAGATGTATGCGTCCTCCCATGTGACTGATACATCTATTGATAGTCCTTTGTTTCTCCCAGACATCCTAGAGTAAATGACATTTAAGTTAATGTTGCAGACTTGTCATTACATATTTTGTTGTTCCTTGCTTGCTTTCCTTTGTAATACACATTTTCTTGGTGCTTATCTTATTAACAAATGACTGGGGGCTTCATTTGTTAAATTGTGTGAAAATGGAATGGAATTTGGGACTGTATTCATCTGAAACGTCTATTGCTAGTAGATAGTATCTCACATTTTTGCAATTTAGATGATGAGCAAATGAAGACTGGCAATTAACTTTTGTGCTCAATTCTAGTTTCTCTTTCCTGGAACCAACCTGTCTGCATATCCTGGACTTGATTTTTCTGAGGCACAACTTATGAGGATAACACAAAGATATAGTGCACAGATTGTGCTTCGGTGAACTATTATTGTTGTAGTTTCTCTGTTAACCTTTTTAATGCAGTTTACTGGGGCATTCTGCTTTTCTTTTATAGCATTTCAACTCTGGTTCATTAAACTCAAGTGGCCACTCGATCAAAATAATCTTATGTATTATTTTTCTTTCATCTGTTTGATATCCCTCAATTTTTGTTTCATGTGTCCAGGGTGGCTTTGCCCGTCAAGAGTTGTTCTATCTTCTCAAAGACGAAAAAGATGTGCATTTCCAATTTGGAAGTGTTCAAAAGGATGGAGTCAGTAAAGCTTCCAGGGGAATGCACTCTTCCAAATTCTGCCTCAACATAGCAGGTGATACTCCCTCATCAAATCGGCTGTTTGATGCTATCGCCAGCCACTGTGTCCCTGTTATCATCAGCGATGACATTGAGCTCCCTTATGAGGATGTCCTAGACTATTCTCAATTCTGCTTCTTTGTTCGCACATCAGATGCTGTCAATGGAAGGTACCTAATAAATTTCATCAGAAGCATTGGAAAGGATGAATGGACTCGAATGTGGCAAAAATTGAAAGAGGTAGAGAATTTCTTTGAGTTTCAATACCCCTCTAGGAAAGGTGATGCAGTCCAAATGATATGGCAGGCTGCGGCAAGGAAAGTTCCTGCCATTAAAATGAAAGTGCACAAGTCTAGGCGATACTCCCGCAGTCCTATCCCAAACGATAGAGGATTAAAGTCAATACCATTACCTGGAAATTTTCCATGAGGAAACCAAAATTCCTTCTGATCCTGCACTTGTTTGAAAGCTCTTCACTGGACATAACATTAGGTACTGCTTTTTTAAGGCGAGAACAGCGTCTTGTTCTCACTGCAAATTTTGTAAACATTCTTGTAAAATGAAATCGTAAGAAATGAGAGGATCATTTCAGGCATTTAGCCTCCTTTTCTGAAGAGAGATGGTCAGAGATCAGCATTGCTTGCCTAGATTAGCATTGCCTCTGCACAGTTTTGATCTAAACTGGTGGGACTTACTATCTGTTCTGTTTGTAGGCAAATTCAAGATGTCAACTTTTGTTCTGTGGGAATTTGAGTCCATTAAGATTTGAATCCTCAAAACCACTAGGTAAATTTAGTTGTCACCTAATATAAAATTTAAAGTGAGTTGTAGAATTTAAATTGCAGATTTTGTTTATGATTAACATTCTCTTCTTAATTCAAATGAACCAAAGGAAAAAAAAAAAAAAAAGTAGAGCTGAATTTTTAACCTCTCTCAGAAAGCTTTGCTCTATGACAATCAAACTAAATATATCTGATTAATTTAAGATGCTATACCTTGACAATTATATTTGCTGACCAACTTTTCAACGTTAACAGCACCTGCATTGTGACTGAAAGGGAAACATGAACTCAAAACTAAAAAAATTTTATTCATTAAGATGTCACATACCAAATAAGGTATGATTATTTTAACAACTCACTTACATCAGACGCGTGAAGAAGAACGGAGTTGAAATTTAAATCTTGCGGGGCACTGAAAATGCACAAAAGAAATTTAGTAATTTTCTACCAAACCAAAATAAAAAAGAGAGAGAAGACTGGGGCTCGAATTCCCGCTTCCAATTGGTTAAAGGGGTCAGTGACTAGTTGCTCTGAGGGGCTGTTTTTATATCATATTGGCCAAATTTGTGTGTGTGTGTGTGTGTGTGCGTGTGTGTGTGTTTTTGTTGGGTTTCTGATCCTAGTTGACGGCTCTGTGCTGAAAATTGTAGGGAGAGAGGGCTCAGCACTTCTTGTGTTTCTTTGTTCACCCATTCTAATTAATTGTAATTGCATAAGGCCCAAACAATCCTGTGGACAAACAATTCTCTTAAACCTCTGAAAAACCTCAACCCCACCCCCCCCACAACTCCTACCGTCGTTACAAACAATACTATTATCTACCCATGGCGCTATCTTCAGCTCTCCATTTCCCTCCTTTCCCCACCATCACATGCCCTAGACGCCACCTTCTTTCAACTCTCAAAGGCTCAAGCTTTGCACTTCCCAATGGGTATTTTGGAGCTAGACGACACGGACCCATTATCGTGTATGCTAAATCCAAGGCTTCTTCCTTCTATCCCACTTCCAGTACCACCCCGGCAGAGGAAGAAGACGAAGAAGAAGAAGAAGCAGTGCAAGAGGAGTTAGAGGTCGTTGACAGTGTTAACATAGCGGATGACGTCACCCAGGTTTACCCTTCTCATCTTGGGGGGGGGCCTCTACTTGTTGATACATTTACTGGGTTTCTATAGTCTGTGTGAGATTGTATCTGGGTTTTCTTTTACAGTCTCTTTAAATCTGTCTTTTTGTAATTCAGCAAGACTAGAGAGTAAGGGTTATATAGAAAGTGAGAATGGAAGTGGTCTTTCTTTCTTTCTTTTCTTATTTTTATTTTTTTCTTCTCTGATTTCCCTATATCTTGTTTGCAGGATGCTTTTGTTCTCCATTTTAGTTCCCTTATAGATTGTATGATAAGTTGCTTCTATTTTGTAAGAAAGAAGAAAAGAGCTGAGGGGGAAACAAGAAAGGGTGTTGGGTGTTTTACCATTTTGCTTAGTCTTTAGATATTGTGCGTATTTGCATGTCCTTTTTCTCTTTTGCTAAATTCCTCTGCCAACACCAGGTTTTGAGGTTACATCAGTGTTGACAATTGTTTTGGTTTTCCATAGTCCCTTTTTCTGCCCCTTAATAGCTTATGTTTTCTCCTATTGTTTTTGACGCCGTAATTTGTGTCTCTCTAATGGATATTGATGTCTGTGTAAATCTCATTCATGCTGCTGGCCTGAAATTTACTGATTTGAGCTGTTTTGGCAAATTGATGTAGTTGATTGGGAGAACGCCAATGATATATCTCAATAAAGTTGCAGATGGCTGTGTGGCAAATATTGCTGCAAAGCTTGAATCCATGGAACCTTGCCGGAGTGTCAAGGATAGGTAATCTTTTCTCTTGTATCAGGTGGCATTCTATGGCCATTTGATGGCACAGATGGACCACTTAATCCTTTGCTTTCTAGGTATGTAACAATCTGTAAAGAGTTGTATGGTAAGTAGTCAATTGCACCATTGGGGCTTACATTATAAATGCAAATTTTTGGGGCATAATTTCTCTATAGCTCAACAAGTTTTGAGCTGAAATTTTTTCTGTTTCTGTTCTGTTTGTTGAGAATTATTGTTCCCGCTGCATATAGGAGATATATTGCAGTTAAATGATGTGATTTACTACCCAATGGTTGACATTTCAGAATCGGCTACAGCATGATATCTGAAGCTGAGGAAAGTGGAGAAATTTCTCCTATGAAGGTTAGTAGTCGGTTTTTTTCTGGTAGATGAGTAAGTTCCATGGCATGTTGAAATCCCATAATAGTATAATTACAAAGTAGAAATCATTTGTTGTATTTCCAGACTGTATTGGTTGAACCAACAAGTGGAAATACAGGGCTTGGTATTGCTTTTGTTGCTGCATCTAAGGGGTACAGACTTATTGTGACCATGCCTGCATCCATTGGTCTTGAAAGAAGGGTACTTTTACGTGCATTTGGAGCAGAAATTGTTTTAACTGATCCAGAGAAAGGTCTGAGAGGTGCTATAGATAAAGCTGAAGAGATCATTCTCAGAACACCAAATGCATACTTGCTTCAGCAATTTGAGAACGTGGCTAATACAAAGGTCAATGGTGCTTAATTGGTATTGTTTCTGCCTCAGAATTAATCCTTATGGATGCATCATCAAGAAAAAGTTGTCCTTACAAATTACAGATCCACTTCGAGACCACTGGCCCTGAAATATGGGAGGATACCCTGGGCAGTGTTGATATGCTTGTTGCTGGAATTGGAACTGGTGGTACTGTAACAGGCACTGGGCGTTTCTTGAAAATGATGAACAAAGAAATTAAGGTTTGTGCTCATTTCTAACAGGGGATCCAAGTAGTTGCTTCAATTTCTCGCTAAAGCTTTAACAGATGTGTTGCTGCAGTATACATTTTCTTGTCCTTCTCCATGATATCAGGTTAAAATTTTTGAATTTTTGTTTACTTAAGGTTGTTGGTGTGGAGCCTGCTGAAAGAAGCATAATCTCAGGAGAAAAATCAGGTAAAAGATTTGTGGTTGTCTTTTGTTTTGACCCATGTGTCCTTGCTTTGTCTGTAATAGAAGGAGTTTTCTGGCTTAAAATTGCTGATTATTCTGGAATTAATGGTGTAGGTTATATACCAAGCATATTGGATGTGAAACTGCTTGATGAGGTCATCAAGGTAAGAAGATGCTTGATGTTCACTGTTCACTGTTGTATTCTTGAACAAATCTGTGCTTTCAACTTTCACTTGGTTGATTTAAAATTTGTTACATAGCAGAAGGATGGAATTGTCATGTTAATTTTTGTTTTTTTGTTTATGTGTTAAATAGGTCACAAATGACGAAGCTGTTCAAATGGCTAGGAGATTAGCATTGGAGGAAGGCTTGCTGGTAATATGAGAAGACAAACATAAAGCTTCATACAAGCATTGCTTCTTGTTTTTTCTACCATTACATCTCAGCATCACATTCATCCTTGCTGAATAATTACATGCATTTCATTTGAGAACAAGAAGTCAATCTCAAATCAATATTTGAGCTTCTAGGTTCTCTCTCTCTTTTTTTCCCTTAAATATATAAAAAAAAATAAAAAAGCAAAAGTTACTTCTTTTCAATCTTGTGCCTCTGCTTTGCTATGACAATGTCATGACATGATCCCAGCCATGCTCTTTTTGGCCAAAATGAAAGAAAAAGGGAACTGATGAGATATGTGTATAAACTAGTTAGTGTGTTTTTGTGTGAACTGGTTTCATTGACTTATTTCTTTTTCCTTTTATTTAGGTGGGTATTTCATCAGGAGCAGCTGCAGCTGCAGCAATCTGTTTGGGAAGGAGGCCTGAAAATGCTGGAAAACTTATTACTGTGAGTTAACCTTGGTTTTTGTTGCTTATAATGAGTAAGTTGGAGAAAAAGAATCTGTCGAGATTTTGCAAAGCAATGCTGGTTCCATCATAGTTTTGGTTAAATTAGGCCAAAACAGAAGGTCATTTACCTCGCATTTTGGCACCTTAACCCTAAACCTGCTTGTATTCACCTGGTACTTTCTTGTCCTTTGGAAGTAAAACTGACTTGAACGTTGCCATGATTGTGACCAGATTGATCCAAAGGGATCTAATTAGGCAGCCTCCTGACTCACATTTACCGGCCTTGAAGCTTTACACTTTAGCACTAATCCTCGTGAATATATCCAATTTGCTCTGTGTATCCCAATGAATTACATATTCTTCTATGGTTTGCGATTTCATTGGGGTCCTTTGAAGAAAAATTAACTCTACAGGCCGCAACTGAGGTTGAGAAAACAAGCGCCAACATTTAGTTGCTCCTCATTTTTCAGGGTACAATCTAGATCGTAGCAAAGTTAGGTCTTGTATCTTGTTCAAGGAACTAAATTTTTTGAAGTCAAATCACATTGCTTTTTATCTTATTAAATATTCATCAAAACCATTGAAGTGCATGTATTTGTCTTCCCTCATCTGATGGGCAAAGCCCATTGCCAAGTTAAATTGGGGTGAGCACTGTAAAATCCTTTACTACTCTAAATTGCAGAATTTAATCCGGTGAAGGTATATGATATTAAGCTTCGCAATAATGAAAGCATATATAATTGAATGGATTAATTTCATCATAGGACGGTTTGTGGTTTTAAGTCAACTAGGCATCCAGATGTTCCATTCTTGTGAATATTCGTTAGCCAATCTACCCAAGCAAACTGTTTCGTCAAGGCACGATACTTAAACAGGCAATTGACATATATGTCCTTTTGCTCTGCAAGTATAGTAATATTATGGAAATTCTTTTCTCAACGTTTTTTCTTCCTTCTTTCTCATTGATATTTTTATTCCTTAGGTTATGTTTCCAAGCTTTGGAGAAAGGTATATTACTACTGTTCTTTTCCGTTCAATTTATGAAGAGGTCCAAAATATGCAGCAAGGATAGTCCAACTACTCCAGAATTTGAAGTTTCTGTTGACTTAAGTTGTACTTGTTCCGAGCAAGGCAGCTGTTGTGTGGTATTTGATAGGTAAACAGTTAGATCACCTTCTCTCTGAAGTTTTGTTTATGAGCCCATGGCCCTGCACTACTTAACTGCCCCTTCCTTCCTTTGCAGGAATAGATCCAGGTATACCTTTTAAGACAAACGAGAGTAGGCGAATTTCGTTATTGAGGAAGCCATCAAAATGGCATTTTTTCAACTCCTTGATGTCCTTATATTCTTTGGGTGCATATACTTGGAAAGGTGGGTGGGAAACCAGAACAGGAGCCGGTGGGTGTACAGGATGGGCGCTTATTGTGTTACTCCACCCAACGATGTATCATTCTGCAGGTAGGTTTTTAGGCTAAACCAGTTGATGTCATGCCAAAATGAAGTTGTTGTGAAACATTCACGGACAATGTATCCGGTTTCTACTAAGCTCAGTGAAATTCTGGCCTGTTCTGACTACAAGTGCCTAAAAATATCCGGAACCATAGAAGCTGGTAGTCATAGTCATAGACATGCCTTATGGCATAGTACCGGGAATTATAGAATATAGAAATATATACACTGATGTTCAGGGGGATAAAAGGCAATAAAAAGAAAGATACAATCATTTGCCCTTTGGCAAGCCAAAGCATTGAAATATTTTTCTCCCTTCCCGACCAACAATTCAGCGCAGGTTACTCGGAGCTTGAGATATAACGGAAAATGACCCGCTGAGGCAGAAATAACAGTCATAACTAAATAAATAAATAAATAATAACAAGCATTAATAACATATTACAATGAGAAATATAGTAGGAAAAATTTATTGTCACTCTTTCTTGTGGCCCAGCGCTTGAACTAAATAAGCGGGTCCACTAAGATCAAACACAAAATCCAATACTCACGCAGAATGAGGCCACCGTAAGGCCACTAGGGATTTAACCATGCTTCTGAGTATACCAACAGGAAGTATTGGCCACAAGAGCACAATTGTCTTGAGGCAACTACTGGTGACCACTAGATACACGTCTTCAGGTAATCCGTTAGGAGCATCCCCAGAAATATGTTTATGATATGTGAGAAATCGCAGCCAATGGCATTGTTGATGTGCTTACTGAATGTTCAAAGCAATTCTCAATGTTGTGTTTCTGAAATTCTTAGAGATCAGGGACCTTAAATTCAGAATGCATCATTCATCTTGTCCATGACAACTATGAAGATGTTGACGTATGTAAGACAGCATCAAATCCACATACATATAAATGACAACACTCATCATACAGTTTTCACCCCAAAGACACTTGCTGCAATATGATTCATCTTAGATTCTTGGGTTTGTGGATTCTGGATTGATTTTCTTTTGGTATATTAGAAATCGCTAAGCTTACCAGTGCCATGACCACAATTAAATTCAACATCTCCCTTCTGGAAAGAAAGTGAGGTGACTAAGAGATGAGAGATGCCAACATCAGCTAGCCTTCCAGTTGATCCCATGTGGGTGCCCTTGAGGTACTTCCTTGTTTTTCAGGAACTGTACTGGCAACCAAGATCACATTTAGAGCTTGTTATATATTTAGGCCCCACAAGAAAGAAATAATAAAAAATGGAATGTTCAATCAATGGATGGAAATGTGAAGAGTCAATCAAATACTTCAAAATATTCTCAACAGAATCAGCTTCTGTTACCTATACCACACACTAACACCATCAGTAAAACACAGGGAACTAATTCTATTTATTTGTTTCAATTGATGCACCAGCATAAATGTACATAAGTTTAGGCAGCCACAAGAGAGGGAGGTTGGGGATGTGGGTTTAAGTAGATGGGTAGGGAAAAAGGAATAAAGATATAGAACATTAAGGGTAAATTATTGTATGCCTAAGAAAGTAGTCAGCAAGCAAGTCAACTTACCGAGGCTTCAGCTCCACTTTGGAGGATTTGACAGAATTGCTTGTTTAGTAAAGGAGAATAAACAAAAGCTCATAGAATGTAGCTAAAGAGATGGCGACCAATCATATAAATTTGAGAGGTAAGTAGCATTTGAATAATCAAACAAAGGAAAGAATTGAGTAAAATGATTGGAAAGAGAAAACAACATCAGACAATAACCTATAATAACATTGGAAGATAATTGCACCCATCATAGCAGGCCCGAAAAAGGAGAGGAGACGACAGAAGATAGCTTGCATAAATAACTAACCATCTCATGAAAACCTATCAAAGCTAACACTAGCACCACAAAAAGGAAGCAAAATACTCATAATTCTTTTTATTTAATAATATATCACAAAGTTAAAAATAAAAAATAATAAAAAAAAAAGGCTAGAAATGTTGGAGGCTCACAATTTATGCATCTTTTTAGCTTTTTCCTCGTTTTCATACTCTCATCATCCCCGCAACTCACCAATCCATAATCTTGTAGTGGATGATACTTCAAGAATGCCAACTCTTCCTTTGCTGTCTGAAGCCTTTTTATCTCATCCATCTACCAAGGATTATAGAAGAAAAGAAAATTAAAAATTGTCACAAATTCTCCATCAAAGCTGAAATAATGCACTTGCAAACATGTAATGAGAGATCAATACTCACATAAGCCTTATTGCACCCTGATATTTGTTGCTTACATAGCTTAACTTCCATCTCAAGCGAACGTACTCGAAATTCAATAGGTACAGCACATTGCTCCACTATCCGCTTTTGCCTACCCCTAACAACCTCAGGCTGCCACACATTCAGAGCGACAGTAGCTTGCCTGGAAAAGCCAATTGGAACATCATGAGCATGAGAAAAAGGAACTCTAAGGGACTGCATTGAGACTATAAGTAAAACATCAAGTCACTTATCAAAGAAAGAATAAGTCAAACAGGAAATTTCCTGATGGAATGAGCACTTTTACTATATTCTACAAATAAACTATCAAATTCAAACGCACCCAGCAGCTTCAGGGTGGAAACAAAGGTTCTTCTTCTCACCAAAAACAAAAAGGATGTTGAACAAACAATTTTGTTCCCTTAAGCTCTTTTAAATCTGACCATCCCTTTCAGTGATCATCAAATACTCAGGCCCAGAGCTCTAGAGGGATGGCATTCAAAAACTGGAAACTCGTGAACCCCTTGGGCTTTTGCATTCTACAATCACAGATCCTTGGAAATCTCTCACAGAAACTCCACATTATCAACCCTTCCAGACTCACACTCCCAAGGAAAGAACCAACCAAGAATAATAAACACATAGAATCCTTCCAGTTCCACAAGCAATTTCTTTTGTTTTGTACCTTCCACCATTTTTTCTTTCCAATAAAGTTCCTTGCAACACGAGACAAGCTTAAAGAGTCGAAAACATGCTTCAACTCCCACTCAACAACTATAAGAACAAGAGTCAAACAAAAATTCAAATGAGGGCAACTACATTTGTGCATACTCAATTACAGCTTACACTATGCAAGGGGTTGGTAATTTTCGCGCGGACTACGATGACAACAACAACAAATTAGCTACATAAATCTTTTCCCGCCAACTAGTCAACTCTTCTTCTTTGATAGAGAATGATTTAGCAAAAATCTGATGATACCTGGCCTTGGCTAAATCGAACAACTCGGCGGCGGCCACTCTCCTTTTGTCAGTTTCCAGACGCAACTGGTTCTCGATTTCCCTTATTCTCCTCTGGTGCTCCATAATCTGACTCTCCTTTCTCAGCACAGCCCTCCTGTGCGCCGTCGCCGCCTTCTCTCTCTCCCTCTCAAACCTAAGCCCCAGTCAAAACCCAAAACAATAAATAAATAAAATTATTATCACAAATTAACACCAAAACACATTGATCTTGAATTCTAAATTTACCTAATCCTGTAAGAAGATTTGGATGACGGTGATCTGAGGCTGCTGCCGCCGTCGGACTTAGGGTTTTGTAGTTGTGGTGGTGAAGGAGGGAAATCGGACGAGAGGAGCGTGGACCAGAGAGAGTCCTCGCCGGACAATCGGTGGAGGCGCCTGCAGACGATGGAGATGCTACAGAGATCTCTGTACGTGAACTGCGACTTTCGGATTCCGGCTTCCAGAATATGCCGCCACAGCTCGTCCGGCAGACCCGACATTCTTTTTCTTTTTCGTTTTTAATTTTTGGCCGGTTTCCGGTTCCGTTCCGTCTGCGCTCTGCGAAGAGCAGAAATTGACTTTACAAACAAGAGTTTTAACGGCGCCGTATGCAGACCGGAACGCCTAAAAAATAAACCGCACCGAAGGATGGACCGGGCTGAGCCGATATGCTTGTACCCAGGTTAGGTTTGGTACTTGTAGGCCGAACCGCACTGGCCCAAAAACCGACTTTATTAACGATATCACGACTTCAATCTCTCTATGTGTTGTGTACAAAAGAGAGATTTTTCGTAAAATCCCTCCACATCTCAATGTGTATATGTATATATATAGAGTCTCTTTCTGTTAAAAATGCTTTTCATGTAAGACAGGGATTGAGTCGCGCGCGCGCGCGTATATATATAACCCAGCAGAAGAAGCATAGGCTTCGGGAAAGAGAAGAAGAAGAAAAGAAAGAAGAATTCCCTGGCCAGATTCCGAGCTGGCAAGTTTGATTCAAGTCATTGACGGTACTTAACATGGATCAAATCATACACATGATGGTAGCACGACGATAATGGAAACATTCACGCGGTCTGGTATCAGCAGCCGGGGGCCAAAAATGTCCTTGCACAACCAATCCATCTATAAATCTTTGCTTCGGATGAGACTCATTTGGAAAAGGTGGTCATTTTCCTATGAGCAGCCAATCGTTCACCCAAAAAAACAGAAAAAAAGGTAGCCCAGCCGGATAGGATAGGATCATCAGTTCTTACCATCAGCAGCGTTGGCAATATTTTACACAAACATGTGGTGCAATTTTTCGGGTTTTGCATGTTCTCTGGAAATATGGAACCCCAAATTCCAATTGGCACATGTTTCGTGTAAGCCTCGCTGAATGGCACAAAAACATTGTGAACATACTTTAGTATCAGAAACCAAAGCCTAAAACCCAACAGGACGGTCAATTACATTCAGTGAATTACTACTTTCTCTTGAGTTTTACCGCATTGATCAGGTATGATCTTGGAAAATGAGGACACTTACACAGCAGAGGTGTATCACTATCGGGGAGTGATCTGAACAAAAGCATACAAAACTTGTGCCAGGAAGTATCAGCATTTCATTTGAACAGCATAGAATTCTTCTTCTCTTATCTCGTAGCAATTGATGTATTAAAACATCAACAGATTTGTTGCTGTCCCAACAATAAAAGGTTCCATCAACAAGCGAGTCAAGAAGTAAAAAATAACACCCAATGCTATTGATATAGGGAGAGCTGGTAATGCTTGGCGGCACACCGACAACAAAATAAGAGTGCAACCGAGCCCAGAAATAATTGCGAGATAACAAGCATATACGGTCATTAGATCATACATTGCAGCCCTACCGACAAGAACACTGTAGAAAACAAAGTCTCCAAGACCAAGTTTAATTCCTCGACCAGACATCGCAGAGCCATCTGAATCATCACTCCTTGTCTGCTCATTCTGACCCCTCAACCCCATTGTAGTAACAAGAGGAGACCTCTCCTCATCCAAAACAATCTCAGACTCATGATTGCCAACCACTGTTGACAATTCTGATGACCCACTGCTTGAAGATTGCGTTTCCTGTAAAATACCCACCAAAGGGGACCTCTCTCCTTCATCCCTATTTTGTACACCTACATTCCCAGAATTCCTTAACTCAAAAGCAGCATTTTCAGAGCTCATTCTATTTTCACTTTCATTTTGGTCCACACTGTTCCCTGATACCATTTGCATCTCCAATGAACCAGATCCTGTCACTACACCAGCCAGAAGCTCCAAACTTCTACCCTGATTCTGCCCATTCCTAGATACTGCTGGCCGTGCCTCATAAACCAATGCTGGGAGCTCCTCATCCCGGCTTTGGGCCAACTCCACCAACAACTTAAGTGGCCCACCAGGTGCCAAAACTGCCACCAAATCATAAACTGCCAATGCCATCAGCAAAGTCCATGTAGTCCATTCTGGTAACTTAGTAAACCATGCAGCTACAATTATACCCAGGGCCACCATATATGCTTGCCTCAGAACAATTGGTATCCCACTTGAAAATACTGATAAGACACCCACCATTGTAAAATTGAACAAAAGGATGAAACAAGTGATCGAATCAATTGGTATTGAGAAACGTTGAATTATTGACAAAAAAATCGATCCACCCATTGTGCCTAAAAAGCCAGCAGGAACAACAGAAAGTGAACAAGGAACACAAGCTTAACAAAAAGATGAAAGCCGACCACACATGGCTGCTATCACAACAATGCTGTAGCAGTTAAACTCAAAAGCAATATAAAACATCTTAATTACATCCACATAAATTTTCAACAAGATTGCCCAAACACAACAAAAACACCTCACCAGAACGCAATGCCAACATATAACAATGCAAGAGGAACTAACCCAATAATTCAATGGCAGCATCTAAAAAGCTGGATTTTCAGTGAAGTCCAAACCAGTAGTAAACAATTATAACATAAATTGTGCTCTATTCTGGAAAAACTTACAATTGTTCAATGGGAAACAAAATCAGGAAAATCAATATCTACAGAAAACAATCAAGAAAATCAAGCCATATAAATTTGAAAGCATCACAAGAATCACATTAAAGAAAAAAAAAAGCTGTAAAATCAAATTCTAAAAGCAATCCAGAAACCAAAATTTTATCAATACAATGCTAGTATATGACATTGCAAGAAGAATTAAGACAGTGAATCAATGGCAGCGTCTAAAGAGCTGGATTTCAATATAACTCAAACCAGTAGTAAACAATTATAACATAAATTGTGCTCTATTTAGGTAAAACATACAATTGTTCAATGGGAAACAACATTAGAAAAATCAATGACCACAGCAAACAATCAAGAAAATCAAGCCATAGAAATTCGAAAGCACCCACAAGAAATACCAAAAACCACACACAATCCATAAAATCAAATTCTAAAAGTGACCCAGAAACCAAAATTTCACTATGTCAACTTAGTCATAAAAAAACATTAAAAAAAGAAACGTTCAGCCTGAGCCTAGAAGAGTCGAAAGGGTACCTAACACGAAAAATGCCGAGAAGCGCATGTAGTTCTTGAGGAAGTTAGTGCAATTATAGTAGTAAAGTAGAACCAGAAGGAAAGTGACGATGGCAATGAGAATAACGAAGACCAAGGCGTTGAGAAGGGCGCCCTCGAGCTTCTGGGCGGAGGAGTCGGAGGGGTTCTCGAGGTAGACGAGGTTGGCGGCGGTGCGGATCGGCGTGGCGGCGGCGGAGAAGGGGTTTGAAGGGGAGAGAGAGTAGATGATGAAAACGACCAAGAGCATGCAGATGGAGACCGGCGACATCACGCCGATTATCTCCGTGCCGATCGACTCCAAAATGCTCGACTCCATTTCGTCTGAGGAATTTTGTCGAGCAGCTGGTGAGACAGTTTTGTTTTTTTTTTTGGGGCTAGCCCATTTGACTCTTTTTTTATCGGGAAGTTTTGTTAAAGTTATAGTTAGGCATAGAAGAAATTATGCTGGAGAGACTTTTTTTATATGGAAGGGAAAAAGAAATAAAACAAAAAAATTATATATACATACTTTTTAAGATTTTTTTTTTCTTGTCAATCCTATTATTTACCTCTTTTATTATGTAAAGAGAAATATAAAAATTGTAAATTAGTTTAATGATGATAAATATTGTTCAATTTAAATTATTTTTTAATTTAATGTTTTTTAAAATTTATTATTAATTTTGATTAAAACATAAATTAAAAATTTTTAATTATAAAAAAAACCTTATTAATAAACCCCAATTAAAATTAAAATTTTAAAATTTTTAATTACTAAAAAAATACTCTACAAGTCTTTTAATAAATAATCTAATAATTAAATATATATATTTTTTAATTTTCAAAATTTTAAATTTAAATTTTATTTAAAATATAAAATTCGAATGATATAAAATATATAAAAATAAAAAATATATATATATAATTTGTTATATAATTTATGGTTAAATAATTTTTTTAAACCGCATATTTCATACAATAAAATGGGTATTTAGAACCCCGACACGTGGCTCGAAGACTTGGAGCAATGACTCCCACCTAATGTACGTATTGAATTGTCCCTAAGCTTGGGTCGGCCAGGCTTACCATAGCCTTTTGGTAGACTCTGTACCAGCATTCGAACGCTAAATTTTCACTGATGCACCTAGGCCTCCCAGGCTGTCCTGGCCTATCGAATGAGACGTCTATTCAGGGTGTCAAAAGTTGACTTTTATATATAACTCAATCCTTAAATACGATTACAGAACAGTTACAATTTTTGAATTCAAAGTTATTTGGTTGAGCTGGTTACTTTGCAGGTACGAAATTGTACTATATGAGAAGATTTGGTTGTCCCCAAAATCCCAATTTCACTTTTATCCCATCTATCAAATCTCGATATTTGTTTATATTAATTATTAAATCTAAATTTAAATTTAAATTTAAAATAAAAATCATATAATAAATTTTATTATATAAATGCGATTAAGTTGATATATTTTAAAAATAAATTTTTATAATTTTTGAATATATGTTTATAATTTTATTAATAATAATAATAATTATATATATAATTTAAATATATTTAATAAATAAATATAATTATATAATATATGAAACTATTTTATTATAAATTGTTAATTTTTATTAATTTTAATAAGAAGTTATTAATCAATAGACATATTTCTTTCTTCTTCTTCCATCCGGGAGGCTACAAAATATCTGTTGGTACGAAGAATGTTTCACTAGAAGCAAGCAAGATGTGTTTGACCACATAGCTTCCTAGGATTGCTGGGCCAAGGGTGCAATGCCAACCCAGCAGCTTTGCCTGTTGAAAAATTATAGGAATCTAAACACAGTAATAAATACCAATTTATTGGTATATAATTAGAATTATAAATTGAATGTGAAAAAAAAATGTCTAAATCAATTTTATAAAACATGAAATAGGTGTCTAACTTGAAAAAAAATATATAAATAAATAAACTTTATAAACACCTTAAGTAGCTTGTAGGCTCGTAACTAGACAATTTTTTAAAGTATTCGCCAGACTTTCCTATGGACATGGGGATGTTCTGCAAGAAACTTGAGCAAAAAACGTTGTGGTAATACTGAGTGTCCCATAGCCACCAATGAGTAGTCCCGTAAGCCGAGTAGCTATTTCCTTCTCTGTCAAGAACTTGCCATTTTCGTCCGATGTGAGTAGCACACGGGTCAGCAAGTCCCGTGTTGCCATGTTTTTTTTTCTCTAGCATCTCCATTTTCCTTGTCCTGATGATCGTCAGAAGCTCCCCAAGGAGAACTTTGCCCCCTTGTACGGCTCTATAATA
>CM034048.1:10768397-10778961 GCA_019804595.1 Bruguiera parviflora | reverse complement strand
CCCGTAGTAATGTCGCGTCATTACATATGTCCAATGCTAGATGCTGAAATCGGCGTGCAAAATCAGGACCTGGAAGTGTCGTCATCAGTTCACAGTTTCGAATTTCGAGCTTTTGTGGAGCAAAGATACGTGGGAGCCCTCGCAACTTGGGACAATTGATGACACTCATTTCAATAAGGCTGAGAAATGAATGAAGATCTCTAGCTACAAGTTGCCCTTGATCATTCTCGATGTGAATTTCTGCTTCTTGCCAATCCTCCATAACAATGTTGTCAACAAGCTTCAGAAACATCAGAGATGGTGTAATTGGAAGAGCTCTAAGTGAGTTGCACTTTTTAATCCGGAGGACTTGTATATTGAGAAAGAAGCGAGGCAACTCGACCAGCTTGGGGCAGTCGCTGATCTTCAGCCACCGCAGGGAAAGGGATGGAAGATCTAGCCACTCTTCCAATTCCAGCAACCCTTTGAGGGTGAGTTGCTTAAGGTGAGGCAGCGATCCAAGGGTGAGGACTTTGCTTTTTGTGCAATGATTGAAAGAAATTGTGCTCAGATTCTGGAGCGTCCCATCTCTTATCCAATGCGGAAAGTTAGATCCCCTGTAATGGGAAATATGGAGCTCCTCCAAACAGTGGTGAGGCTGGAGATCTTTCAGTACCCTCTCCTCTTCCACTTGATCTTTCCCATTGACATCTCTGCTTCCCCACTCAAGCACCACCTTTCGAAGCCTCTCCTTCCCTTTCAAATTAGCTTCTGCTGCATTCACTGCGTTCTCGAGATTTGATATGTGCAATGGTCCGGTGAGAAATCCCATGTGCTTCAATTCTACGATTTGGTATCCTCTTTGGCGCCCGACCTTAAAGGCGTGCAAATCACGCAGGCTTGCCAGATTCCCAAGTCTTGGGGGCAAAGAGGTGCACTTGAACCAGAACATATCATCCAGCTCAAGATATTCAAGGTTCGCCAGCTTGCTCAAGTCGTCGGGAAGTTTGAAAAACCAAAGGCACCCCAAGAGCTTCAGAGTCTGTAACTTGTACAGGCTGCAAACCGTGTTGGGAAGCTCTTTGATTTCGGTCCTCGAGAGATCGAGGTAGCGCAACAGCTTCAACTCTTCTATCGAGCTCGGCAATTCAAGCAGTGTGCTCGAACTCAAATCCAATGTGCGGATGTATCTCAGGGAATGAAATAACTTATCAAGGGCCAGCCCGAAATTCTTCAAGTGTCCAGTAGGCAGTAAAAACGTTCGCAGCTTCGTGGAGCGATCGGCCATCACCAGGCAAGGCTGCTCAACATCTTGACAAAGTACCGAAACATGACGGCAATTAGCCGGGCAGCTACATGATTTGCTATCACTGACTAGGCAGCAATATGGGTTTGAGATTGATTGTGCCAACTCGTGAATAAAATCGTGCATTCTGAATCGCTCCGCATCGCCAATTTTTAAGGGTTGAAAGAAGGACCTTACCAGCAAGTCATCGAAGTATTCAGCCCCAACATCCTCTGCACTAACTCGTCCTCTGGACTGAATGAATGACTGTGCCATCCAGAGCTTGACCGTATCTTTCTTATTGATGAGATGGGCCTTAGGAAATATGGAACAGAATGAGAACAGTTGCTTTAGGTGAGGAGGCAGGTGGTTGTAGCTCAACTTCAAAGCAGGAAGAATTTTAGGCGTATTGGTATTGGAATTTTGATCTTCTAGCTGCCATGTATCGCTTGCCAATATTCTTTTCCATTTTTCCACATCAACATTGCCGCGCAAGAGACCCCCCATTGCCTTTACTGCCAAAGGCAGGCCTTGGCACTTTGCAGTAATTTGCTTGCCAATGGCTTCCAAATCACTCCGAAGACGACCCTGTAAAAAACCTCTCTTGAATGCCATTTTTTCGAACAGTAACGAATCATCTTCCTCGGATAGCAAGCCCAAGTGGTGGGTAGGCTGTGTGCCAACAGCACTCGAGACCGCTAGGCTCCGAGTGGTAACTAGAACTTTACAGCCATTCCTTGCCAGCTGCAAGAGTTTTAGAAGCGGGTCCCAATGCTTGACATACTCTTCGGTCCAAACGTCATCCAGAACAATGAGATAACGCTTTCCTGACACGAAATCTCGAAACCGAGACTCCATTTGCATGTCAGTTATGTCAGGAGAAAGCTTTGCCTTCTCGTAGCTCTCCATGATTTCTCTGAGGATTCTTGTCATGTGGAAGTCAGCGGTGACACAAACCCACATCTTAGAAATTGTAAAATGTTGATCGATCCTTTCATCATTGAAGACAAGCTGAGCAAGAGTTGTTTTTCCAATTCCTCCCATCCCATAAATTGGAATGACAGAAACGTTGCCTTCTGAGTCAGAATTCTCTGATAACAAAAGATTAACTATTTCTTCTTTGTCCTTCTCTCTACCAAAGACATCGGTTGGGTCGACCACAAAATCCGTTAATGGATGTCCTCGCAGGGGCCCAGCATCAAAATCGCTGCTGCTGAGTTGAAAATTCTGTCTTTCCTTTGTAATTGTGTCCAGTCTTTCTGAAATCTCCTTAATCTTATGAGCAACATCGTACTTGAAGGAAAACTCACCTGGCCAGAAAAAACGACACACCTTGCTGCCTAGATTCTGCTTTCTCTTCCAAGCAAAAGTTTCTGTCGCAAAAGCATCCAACACGTCTTCAGCGTCATAAGCAGCATCTTTAAGTTTGGCCAGCCAGTCTCTCAAGCTTCGGTCGCCGAGCTGCTTCTCTTCAGCATCGTTGAGCACGGCCCGGATAGCTTTTAGATTGCTGGACAGACTCTCCACAGCATCATGGACACCGCAGACAAGAAGAAACTCTTCGTGGATAAAGGTTGTGATGATCTCGATCACTTTATTCACAACAGGGCTCACAAAAAGGGAAATTGGGTCACTCATCGCTTCTCAAAGTAAAAATTTTCAATGCCACACACCCAGCAGAGAAAACCAACGGGAAATGTTAAAAAGAACGAAAACAGACCCAAGAGAATAAAAAAGAGGACTAAAGAAGGAAGCACTTCAGCTTCAAGGGCTAAGAAAAAGGAGAAAATGATCAACGAGAGCAATATGCAGAGCCCTGCCAAGGTCAGAGACCACTCTCAGGATGGTTTCAACTTTCTAGCTAAGTTCATGCTATTATATTCAAAAATTAATCCTCTTTTTCCCATGATGCAGCGGAGGTTCTTTCCTGGAACTGTAGTGCTAGAAGCCTGTTGCTTTCCTTTTTGTAGAAACAGATTTAAGGCAATACGCGTGCTTGTTTATTTTTTCTTCGGGTAAGATTCCCGGAAAATTCTAAAAAATGACTTCCATCACCTGTGCTTTTCCAGGAGGCTTCCTGGAATACGCCGGAGAAGACTTTCGGACGGGGCCGGCGACCAGTTCCCAATTGTGGTTGCCGACTTGCTTGATCTGGCTATTTAATTTCATTATATTTTACTTTTTTAAAGCTATTTCATCAATTAAATATTTTAATTAGTATTTTCATTTTACCATTGACCATACGGTTGCGGTTTCACGCGCACTTTTTCAATCCAGTTGTTTGAGTCCAGAAAGGCGGCGTGCTGAAAATATACAGCCTACCAGTCCTTGCGTCGCAAAAGGAATCCATGCAAGAAGGCTAATTTTGGTGCTCTGTGGACTAGGTTTTCTCCTAGAAACAACCAGGTGCGAACCCATGGACAATATGATTCCACGAATGCTCGGTTTGTGATCCTTTTTCAACGCTGCATCTATCCAAGATTGCTTGGAGCACGGGCGTTGGGCACGAGTAGTTGGAAATCATTTAAATCCCCTTAATTTAACCTTTTTATTTTAAAAAAATCAAGTTAATTAATATTAAATAAAAAATATATATACTTTTAGTAAAATTCGATGAAAATGAAAAATATTAAATTTATTATGTAAGAAAGAAAAAAAAAATTATACAATTAATTAAAAAATTATATGTATACACGGAGAGTAGAAAAGCAAAGCAACAAAATCCAGGGTGCTAAGCTTTAAGCAAAGATGAATGGTAATCAAGGTTCGATCAGTTTCAATGTTTCGGCCTAAGAATGGCACCTTGAACAATGAGTCCACGTTTCCAATGTCCATCAAGTTGGCAAAATTCAAAGGAAACTTGGCCCGACTCTTCATCCCTCCTTGTGAAGGTGCCTACACTGAGCTCTAGCCATTCTCCTCTTGGCTTTTCCAGGAGAGTAACTTGCCGTCGACGGACCTCTGCACCGAGGACATACAGGCTAAGCCTGACAGGAAATTCCCACCCTTCTGCTCCCTTCGTCAACTTCACCACGTACAATACTTCATACTCGACTCGTGGCGGGACTTCTGTGATACAGAATGTTCCTTTTATTTCCAGCCAACAAACATATTTCAGCCTGGCTACTTCAATATTTTCGTCACTGCAAATTAATTAAGCGAATTATAAATATCAATTAGAATGGTGTTCAATAAACTTGACTGATTAAATATTTTTATAAATATTTTAAAAAGTCTAAATTTAATGATGATAAAAATTTATTTGAATTCGATACTATTAAATATATATATACGTATAATTATTTAAGAATAAAATAATTAAAATTATAATAATATAAAATTTAAATAATTTATAACTGAAATAATTTTAAATTACTATGAATTTTTAAAAATTTAATTAATATACATTCAAATACTTTAAAATTTATAAATTTAATTATACTTAAAAAAATTATAATTATATGTATAAATTTTATAAAATTTAAATAAAATTAATTTGAAGTCTAAATGACCGAGAATCGATGACTTGAGACCCCAAACAACTCGGCCCATATCCAATTCTACACCCCAGTTTGCAACTTTTACCCTGTTCCCGTTTCATTAACATTTGGAATTTATGAGGTCTATGAAAAATGAATGTTATTCTTTCTTGCGTAGCTCCAATCAGGAATCCAAAACCCCACATCCTCCTACCCACTTCATTAGAAAAAGGAAAGTATTACATTACTAAAGAAGATTAAGCTCGCAATCGCGTATATAGTCAGTGGGTACAAACCTGGTTTCCTTGAAAGAATTCCAAGTCCAGTACTTTGGATCATTAATCCAAGAAATGAGCAATGATCTAGCGTACAACAGGAAGCAATAATGGCCAGACTTTTCATCAATCCATTTTTTCTGCCGAGTAGTTTAATAAGAAGGGAAAATCAGTCTTGCATCTCACAAGTTTTCAAAGCGTAAATCTATTGGTCACAACTCAAAAGCAATAACAACTGTTGGGAAAGCATGTGTATGTAGAGAGTAATTAGCAATTTTAAAGACTTCCACAATGTTGCAAGCATGGCTTTTGCAGATTAGAACCTTGAAGAATCGAATTTGTTCAACAAGCCATGAATTATTTTATTGTTTGAAGCAATAGTAGTAGAAGAAAAGAGATTGGAGCCTGACTAACAAGGAAATCTTGCAGAACAAAACAGCCTTTTCATTTCATTCTTATATGAGAGAGATCGGAGACCTTTCTTTTGTGTTCCAGAAAGATTGGAGAAGTTTTCTTCATGGAACCAGCATGAATAGTTCCTGACAACCAAGATTTTATTCTAAAAACATCAAACCAAAACAAATGGATTGCAGCTGCTGCTATAAACCCAAGTGCACAATATACAAGCACAGAGGACTCAAGAGCCTGCAACCAAAAGAAATGCAGCAATTAACTATATTTCAACTTTCTGGAGAAAATGAGGGAAAAGGAAACTTTCTGTACAAAAAAGCAGCATAAAAAAGAAAAGTATCAGCACATAGGTGATCTATACCAACGATCCATATCCACAAAAACAAAAAAGAGAAGGAAATTACAGCTTAGCTGGACTAAATTAACTTTGAGGACAACACATATACCTCTTTTAAACCAGGAAAAGCTTTGAGAAGCATTACTGGGTCTCTCTGTTGAAGCTCAAAGTGCACAGCTTTTTGTTTTTTGGGCCAGTTGAAGCTGTTTTGCTAATACAAGCGGGCGAGAGGCTGATTCCAATTATCTTCGGCTTTCCTGAAAGCTTCTTCTTGTTTTTTTCTCTTTTTAAGGTATTTTGTGGAGGCCAATCTGCCTACTCAGACCGTGTGGACCAATTCCTCCAGTTGAAATTTACTACTCTATTTGTTCTTTTATTTATTTTTTATTTTTTGTCAGACAACGAGAAAGAAGGGATGGTGTCTAATCGTCTGCTCCTCCTACTAAAGTATAATCATTGATGTGATCTTAAATTTTATGATATTTAATAAAAATTATTTATCATTTTTTTAAAATATATAATTTTTAAAGAATATATATTTAAATTTATAATTCTTTTAATGAGAACAAATTTTTTAATAATTATATTTCGATGCGCATGCCGCGATACGCCATCCATCATTCTCTAACATAATAATATGCTCAGACGATGGTCTCATACATTCAAAAATAGACAAGTTGATCCTTCGTGTTTTTATTATCCAACATCATCAGTGAAATGTCGACATGATCGAGTATGAGATCCATCATCCGACTTGGGAGCCTTGGACAAGAGAATTACCTCCCCTCTGTATTTTTCTTTTCCGTTCTTGATTTTGAAAATTATTTACTCTTTTTTATTTTGTTATGGCTGCATTTACACTGAAAAAAAAAAAAAAAGACAGAGAGAGAAGAAACAAAATCAAAAGAAGAAACAATAAAAAGAATAAAATTTTTGGACCCTTCTCCTCCTTGTATTCGAATGTCTTCTTGTATTTGGGTATAAAAATAGATGAAAGAAAATTATAAAGTTATATTTTTTTTTGTCTTTCCCAGAAGAAAATAAATTATTACACTTTTTTTTTTTTTGGCCGAGACGTATATCTATCTATAAATAAATAATTAATTTATGAACAAATTAAATTTTATGATTCTTAATTAATAAGATATTTTTTGAAAGATTAAATTTTATAATTTTTAAAGTTTGTGTATAATTACACCTTTAGTAGTACAGAGAAAATCGTTTTTCACTAAAAATTTTAGATATTTGATCAAAAAACATGGACAGATAGACAAACACCAACTGCCCAGCACATCATGACAAGAAGAAATAATGATTTCATGATCAGGATGGAAAAAGCTTCTGTGCTTCAAAATGCACGTCGGGCCTAAACTTAGTTCCAAGAAACCTACAATTAAGGAACATAGTTCATATACAGCCTCGGACTAAGCTCGGCAAGTTTTCACCCTAATTTGATTTAATATAATTTCAATTTTACTACTAACTAATTTGATTGCATAAATATTTTTGTCACTAATAGACGCTAATTAAAATTTAAATTTAAAATTTTTAATAATAAAAATATCTTTAATATTATTAAAATATAATTTATTAATTAAATTACATCAAACAATTTTTTCTCTTAATAATATAAATATAATTATATATATATATATATATATATTTATTTATAAGTGACACTCATATTATTCAAGCAAAACTGCAATTTCTCCCTTCAAATTCTATCATGTCATTTTAGTTGCATTTCAATTAGTTTTTGTTAAAAAAAAAAAAAAGTTAAAAGAAAAAGCCCAATGTGGGGTAGCCATCGCCCACTAGTTCGGATGAAGCGACGTAGTTTTAGTCGTACGCAGTCGTTTTTGCCCTCATTTGAGTCCCTCGCTTGGTTTTTGACCAGATGACACGCACTCTTTCTGCTGTCGCTCCTGTGGACATTGTTGGAGCCACTCATTCGCCAAGCAACCACTGTGTACTCGAGAAAAAGAATTAAGAACTTTGCCCTTGCCAATTCTTTGGAAGAGTACAAGATTTATTTTCACGTAATTTTCATTTTTCATTAAAAAGTTAATAAGATAATAAGTTATACAATAATAATAATGATATTTTTTTATTCTTATAAATTTATTCTCAAAAATTTTGAGTCTTTTTTTTTTATATATAAATTACAACTTAAAATCGCTAAATAGAAATTTACATTTTTAATTAATAGGGTGTAATTTTTAAAAAAAAATTTAAGTGATGAAAATGACAAGGGTGCGTGCGTGTACATATTTCGAGCGATGGTAAACGGGGGATTATATTTGTCTCGTGCTCCTTCTCGGACGTTTCGACCCGGCGCCGTGCTTAGCTCTGGCCAGATGAATCCTGCCAATTTCGTGGATGGATTTCGGCGCCCTGACAATTAGTCAATGACAATGCAGGCGCAAATATTGCAAAGAACATAGGAAAACAATTCTTTGTGTATTTGAAAAGCTCATAACCGAGCCTATTCGCACTTGCATTAGTAAATTCCTTGTTCGGTTCCGTCATCTTCCCTGTGATCTTGACATGGGTAAACTTTTCATCTCAAGTATCGCGCGATAGTCTCGAGAGACCCCAGAATTTAATTTTTAGTATTAGTGACGAACAGCCCACCGAGAATGATACGTGGGAGAAACCAACGCAGTTGGATTGATGCGAAGGATCTCCCAGAAGAGGCCCCCAAATGGCCCAAGCGAGATACTGCACCAGAGTGCATGGTTAAGGATCAAAGTAGACTTTCACGTTAACGTTACAACAATCAAATCAGTGCAAGCATTCAGAGTTCTTAATTATATAAAAAGAGTTGAGTCATTATTTTGTCCAAGCAAAAGTTTAACTTATTTATACCTACTGAAATTCAAGTTGAACGAATAATGTGATGAGTGGAGGCAGGATTCTCGAGAGCGGGATCCAGCCCCCAACTTAATAGTGTATGCGGAAGGTAGCAAGCTTCAGTCGTACAGGCTTAGGCTTAGTTAAAGGATTTTGGGGATTGGGCCCAATAAGGCTTATAGTCGCTTTCGGGCCACTGATCGATTAGCGCTAGACCAATCGTTCTATTACGAGGCGACGCACTTGATGACAATTTTAAGAAATTTTATTGGCGAAATAAAAGCCGAACAATTTAGTAGATTACTGTAATCTTAAAGAAATTTCGTTAGTTAAGGTTTTCCTTTTTGTTTTCCTTTTTTTTTTTTTTTTATATATTTAAGTCAGCCATGGCAGTCGTTGATAAACGAACCCAGAACCCTTTTGTGTCCACTTATCATGTCATGTCCTCTAATAGGGCTCAAAATATTATTCGTTTCCTGTTTCCACATTATCCATTGTTATTCGACTATTTCTCGATTAATTTTTTAGGCAAACCGTAACGCAAGGGGGCCACGGAAACTACTGGGGAAAAGGCCGGCCCGAGACACATTGGTGTGACCTTTCCCATTATCCGGAGCCCGGACTAGGACACATGTTTGAAGGACAATTTAAAAGTTGGAAACTGGTTTTACCATTACGTCAAGCTTCTCGTAACTTAAGACCGAATAGCTCCAACGTTTCAACAAAGAAATGATGATTATGGCTTTGAAAACTCCCTGGAAAATAAAAGGACCTTGTGGCAAGCAGACAATAAATGTGGGCTGTAGTTGGTGAGATCTGAGATGTGATCGAAGAAGGCTCATCTTTGTAACTGTCGTTTCATGAGTCCGCAAAATATGAAAAATATAGCCTAATTCTCCATCATGCAAACGGAAATTTTATTTTTCTTTTTACCAAATGCTGTCGTGGGGCTTGATTGAAAATCCTTCCAGCACGTAAAAGTTACCAAAAATCTACTATATATTATTATGTTTAAGCATTGCAATGTGATGTGCATTGAACTTGGGCCTGTTTTTTCTTGATGTTTTAGACATTTGGATAGGCCCCGCGCTTCGCTGGTGGTTCCACCGAACCTTATTGAGAAAGATAAACGAGTGACTTGAGACACTTTTTCAAGCCGAAGTCTGCAATGAACCATGCTAGAAAACAGTGTTCAAACTTATCGGAATTAAAAGAAAAAAAAAAAAAGGCTGCATGCATATAGCCCCCGGGGAAAGCGAATAAAGTGAGTTAATACTGGGAACAGAAAATCAATTCATTACACAGGGACAATTCAATGGAACACACATAGACAGACACAGAGATGGTTTCTACAAGAGAAGTCATCTGTTTCACGTCGATGAGCAGCCAACGGAATGTAGAATCACATGTGCACTCGTCTATTAGAATCAGTTCTATGGTATTATGCATGGAAAAGTGAACTATTTATGCAGCTTATAGACTGCAACATATTTACTCTGATTTTGTAGAACCGGGATTGCTAACTAGGTTCTCACCTCACAGTCCAATCCACAATATCTGGCTTTGCTTAGTATTATTCGTACTTCAGCGAATCAACTATGCGCACAATATGTGAATGTCTAAGCTACAATACAATGTAAATTGCTCGCAGTGGTTTGGCACTCACCATGTCAATTAGAAGCAGCAGAACTTTCTCCCTCTTCTATCTTTATTTTTGAATTTAGTCCTGCAAATGTTATGGAGCACGAGTTCTGGAATGTTACTTTGATGCTGCATAAATATAAGGTAAAGTCACCGTACCAGCTAGGAAAATTAACTAACCTCTCCTGCACACAACACGTTGAAACCAAGATCCAGAGAATGGTCTCTTCTTTGAAACTTGTGAGGGTGAAGGCGCGCCACTGTCGTCAATTTCCAAGTCAGGTATGTCTTTGATCTTTTCCCA